>VWPV01014990.1:0-26906 GCA_013389885.1 Geococcyx californianus
CTGTGATACTGTGATACTATTGCATTACATATAGATTTGTGTTGAAATTCCTCCACTTATATATCCTAAGACTAAATGGTTATTAGAGTTCCATTTGTCTACATATTTCTTGTGTTACTCTCTGTTGTTCTCTGTGTGGAAATAGTCCCCCATGAAGAAAAGCAAAAAAGCTTATTTAGTGTCTGAGCTGTGCAATGCAACTGTTGTTTTCAACTTCTCATGAGTGATAAGGCAAACTGTATTTTTAAGAATGTTCTATTCAGAAATTTTCTGAACTTTTTTATTACTTTGAGAAAATCATTAGGAATAAAAAAAAAATCTACAAAGTTCTGAGGTACGTGCGTTGAAGTTCAATTGGTTATCCTAGAGTTATCCATCCATTTGAGTACCAATTTGGAAATATCGCATGCATACATACACACAGATAGAGAAATAAAAGTTAAAAAGAGTTAGTTCTATATATCTAATTCCAAAAAAGGCCTTTAAGCTTTCAGAAAGGGTGATGCTTTATATATTTTCAGGGTTTTGTATGTGCTGCTCATTTTTACAACTGGACCAGTTCTACCATACAGAGTTAACAAAACTGATGCAGCGAAAAATTCATACAAAAAATAAGGTAGAATTTTTTTTCTGTCATATAACGAAATAATAGACTTATAGCTACTCTAAAAGGTTGAAAAGAATTTCAAAAACTAATTTATGGTCAGTAGGGACATAGAACTGTAGCAAGAACAAAACATGTAAGCACATACTAAAAGACAGAAGCACGCTGCAGGGGAAATAAAAGCATATAGATTAGTTATATATAATAAAAGTCACTCAAAACATGCCATGGCAGTTGGCAACCACAAATGCACTGCTTAATCTGAAAAATGTATTTTTGCATATGATGGACAGACAAAAGTTTCAATACAATTAAGATATGACTAAAAAAAGACAAGATATTTTCATTCACTATCTTTACCTTCCAATGAATGAATCAAGTTATATGTAAAGGCACTTTTAAATTTTTGGGTGTCAAATATCTTGAAAACATTTTGCTTTTGGCTCCCTTTTATTGGAAAAATAACTAGACACAAATGAAGCCCACTTAAGCAGTTCTTATGCTCTAACATTGAACTAAGAACAGCAAATCATTATAGGGTACTAAAAGAATCAGAACTGTAGAATCATAAAATCATCTATTTGGAAAAGACCTCTGAGATCACCGAGTCCAACAGTGCCTGTGCCCTTACTAAACCATGTGTCTAAGAAACCCCCTACCTGTTTTTTAAACACCTCCAGGGGTGGGCGTCCACCACCTCCCTGGGAAGCTGTGCCAATCCCTGACCACCCTTTCAGTCAAGAAATTCTTCCTAATGTCCAGTCTAAACCTCCCCTGGCACAACTTGTGGCCATTTCCTCTCACCTATCAATAGTCACTTGTGAGAAGAGCCCAGCACCCACCCTGCCACAGCCTCCTTTTAGGCGGTTCTAGACAGTGACGAGGTCTCCTCCCCTCAGCCTCCTCTTCTCTAAGCTAAACAACCCTAATTCCCTCAGCCGCATAGGACTTGTTCTCCAGCCCCCTCACCAGCCTTGTTGCCCTTCTCTGCACACGCTCCAGCCCCTCAATGTCCTCCTTGTAGTGACACTACCACCCAGCTTAGCGTCATCCGCAAACTTACTGAGGGTGCACTCAACCCCTTCATTCAGATCGTTTATAAAGATATTGAACAGGATTGGACCCAGCACTGAACCCTGGGGAACACCACTCGTGACTGGTTTCCAACTGGATTTAACTCCATTTACCACAACTCTTTGGGCAATTGCAACAACCACTACATATTTTAATGCTTCTTAATGAAACACTCCTGGTCACAGGAACAGTTCAATGTTAGAATTGTATCAAATAGAGAAGTATGCTTTGGGATAACAGAAGTGATACTGTTGGTTTTTGCTGGACTATAACATTTACCTGTTTAAGAACAAACACAAGTATTTTCATAGTGGGGGATAACTTTTAAATAAATTAATACTTAAGAATGTGTTCCCTAAGTAATTTTCCAACAGCATTTTAATTTAAATTTGGCTTAAGAAATACCTGCAAGAGGTGATATGAAGAATGGAGATATAGTACAAAATCAATAATCTGGTTTTTATACCATCCAGGAATCCACCCATAGCAGTAAAGAAATTATTAAGAAATCTCAGAGCTACTCAAAGCAACAGTTTTGCTGTTTGTAGCATCCAAACAAGGACTTATTCTAGTTTTCAGAATACAAAGGTTCTTCACACGTGATACTTGCTGGAGATAGCAAAACTGAATATACCTCTGAATCAGCTAACTATTATGAATTCTGTTGTAAGACATTTTTTTTCTCCTTGGAAATTAAACTGTAAAGATTTTCCTGTAACTTGTGTAATGAATGCAAAATGAGCAGATGGAGCTGTGAAGGATAGTGGTTACTGTGATGCTGGCATTGTATCATTCACCCAAACACTGGAAATCTTTCAATGAAGTTATAATTTTTCATTTCAGTAATAAACTGTTCCAGTTCTACAAAACATGGAAGGGCCCTAACTCATTCCTTAGAAAATTCAGTAGTGTTTGGACTGGCAATGGAATATATTTTTTTCTCCTAAAAGTTCTGAGTCAAATTGGGAATAATGATTTTGAAATGCATTGTAATAATATCCCATTATGGGCCCTCTCCAAAAGGAAATGGGAGACCTGATTGCCCAGGATATGGAGAAGTCTGAGGTACTCAATGACTTTCTGCCTCAGCCTTCACTGGCAAGGGCTCAAGCCACACCGACCAAGTCACAGATAGCAAAGGCAGGGACTGGGAGAGCAAAGAAGCTGCCCACTGTAGGAGAGGTCTGAACCTGAAGGTGCACAAGTAGATGGGACCCGATGAGAAGTATCTGCAAGTCTTGAGGGAGTTAATGAACTAAGCTGCTAAACCACTATCCATCCAAAGCCATATCCAAAATATTTGGGAAAAAATGATTGAAAAAAAAAAGGCATAAAGGAAAACCTGGGTGAGTGTTCACTTATTTCAAGAAAGGAAACAAATCCCTCTAATAGAAACAAGGTAGGATGAACAGGAAAAAAAGTCAAATTTTGAACAGAGTCTTTCAAGTCATTTTAAATAGTCACTGAAACTAATGCAAAATAGAAATCTTCATTGGGTGCACGTGCCCAGGTTTTGGCAGCAGGGAGTGGAGGCCTTCTGTTAAGAGAGGTCGAGTCTGCCTCGTGTCAGACACGCTCAGTTCTAGCAGTCTCCAGCTGAGCCATGGCAGGACACGGCTAAGCTCTGTGTTAGTGTTTATACTGACCCTAATTATTCATCCTACATCTCCCTGGACTGTACAAGTGGGGAGGGCAGTTGGGAGTGAAAAATACAAAGCTGAGCATAGGAAAGGGAAGAAAAATTTGGGGGTTATGGTTATTATTGTTTTGCACTACATGATTCTTTTTTAATTGGCAAGAAATTAATTTTGCTTGAGTCTGTTTTGTACATTGCAGTCATTGTTAAACAAATCCCTGTCTTTATCTTGAGCCATGGGCTTCTCAGCCTATTTTCTTGCCCATCCTGTTGAGGAAAAGTGAGACAGTGGCTTAATGGGGGAATGAGCTGAGGCTAATCTATGACAAAGATTAACAATTATTTCCTGTCAGTTTCAAACTACATTGTATTTTACACATTACAGTTCCTATTATTTCATTATTTCTTAAATGTCTTATCTATCAGTATACTTTTATAAATTAGAAAGGTTTGAGAGGTTGGAGTATTCTACCATGTTCTTTTGATTTCAGAGCAAAATTTGAGCTCTATCCAGTTAAGTGAGTACAGATTGGGCTCTCTGGCTACTCTTCACAGTTAATTTGGAGGTTTGCAGACCAAGAAACAAGAGGTTTCTCACTTTTAGTATTTGCCAAGACCCTAATGTACTACATTGTCAGAGGCAAGAGACGAATACTTCTTATCTGTGAGGAAAGCCTTCACTCTCAATTTCTATTGAATCGAAATCAGTTTAATTGAAGCAGCAGTGTCAGAATGGACCAGTAAACTTCATTCAGTGAGTGAGATTCATTCTAATAAGCCTATCTGAGTACTACGAAAGAAGACCACAATCATTCCCTTTTGCATTTTCTAGCTTCATTTTCCACCACTGTATGAGCTGCTTATTCAGAACCTGGCCCGCCTGTCACGATTCATCTTGGATCCTGCTAAATCAAAGTATTTTAGGTAGAGCAGATGTTGACACAGTTTTAACTGTGTATCAGGATATACCATTGTATGTACCCTGTAAAGTAAAATACTTAACAAAACCACATAAAAACTAATATGATGTAAAGATAATACGTATAGGATATAGACTGAAAATATAATAATTCTTGTATTATGTAGTTCATTATTAGTCAGCCTTCCTTCCTTTTCTTTTATTTGTTGTGGGACTGCAGAAGAGTCCCAAACAGAAGGGCCTTATCATACCAGCAGTTGACATGTGTGTCAGTGGAAACACATATCATTTGATGAAATATGGCTTCCTGTCTGTCATACTGGTCACACTCCAAGACAACCTAAGTGTCACTCTTATACAAAAAATGAAATAATGATGTGATAAATGAGAAAAGAAAAAAATTACAGGTATTTATTCTTAATTAAATGGAATGTGATTCCAAAGAAACAGCTGGTGTTTAGGATGTTAAAAAGTTCTTGCTATATAAAAGGGTGTTAAGAATTCCTAAATGTAGGCTTTTCTAGGAAAATGCTTTAGTTTTCAATTACTTTCATCATATGTGATTTTTTACTTCATTGTTCTCACAATTTTGATCTCACAATTTTGATCTCACAAATTTGATTTTGTCTTCTTATCCTTACCTTGTAACCTCTAAAAAGCATGTCAGATTTTTTTTGTAAATTACTTCAATTTAAGCCAGAGGAAACATGAGTAGATGGTAGTTAAAATGATATTATAAAAGAATATTGAACATGCAGGCTTGATTCTGGGATGTTGACAACATGTCCTTTTCTCTGTGCTTTTCACTTATGTCATCTACAGCATGTTAGAAAATTAATACACAGTTCCTTGCACAGGGCCCAGGGGACCTGAAGGAGAATAGTCATGTATGCATCTGGAGGTCAATGCTCAGATCAGCTGAGATACAATCTGAACCCACATTAAACTGAAGCTGCAACCAGAAAGTTTAAGGTAGCTGCAATGCAGAGCACGTAAGCTACTGAGGGTCACAAGGAAGGCAGTAGTGAGGCATCTTTTTCCAGCCATTTTTGAAGGGACAAATCTTACGACCTCTGTGAATTATCAAAATTCAAAGTAGCCAAGTTATTCCCTAACATTTTCTAACCTTTTCTCTTAGGATGAACTATAGAAATATGGGTTAAAAAATATGAATTACCTAAACCAAATAACAAAATTAAGTCTGTTTTGGTTAATGTGTCTTATTTTTCTTCAGATGTTCACTAGCTTCAACCTTTAATGAATAGAGTCTGTAGTATAAACGATTTGATTTTTAAGCCTAAAAAATGCTTACAGAATAACAGCTGGTTCAACGCGAACCTTGCAAATTCTAGTAACATATATATGTTTTGAAGTTATGGCTTTGGGAGAAGGTGATCTTTCTGAAAAAAAAAAAAAATCTTTATTAAAATAGAGATGAAATATTAGATAAAATATACTTTGTTGCATTCAGTAATACTGTGTCACTAATGTAATCCTGATTTACTGGTAGAACATAGACATTTTACATATAATTCATTCTTTTTTTTCTCTTAGAGTTAGAAATAATCATATTAATGTCATCCCAAAGTACACTAAGCTGTCTCAAAGAATAAAACTGCTCTGTGGGTACACCAGTCAGAGAATATCAAACAGAAGGTGAGCAGCTGATAGTCTGACCATCTGCATGATTAATAAGACAGTTTAAGTACCGTACCCTTAAACAAGTACATTATTGACATGGACAGCATTTTGAATTACCTATAGTCAAGAAACAAGAATTGTCACCGTTTCAGGTCATACATGCAAATGAAAAGGGATATATTTTGCTATCCTCTCTCAAATTTGATTGGTTCAAGATATTAGGAGGGCATGAAAAACAAATGGAATTGCTTTGAAAAATATCTTTAGTAATTTTTTTGCAGATGTTCTTTTAGAGAAGTTTCCTGGCGTTATTCATCTCTTTAGCCTAGAGGAGACTGAGGTGAGACCTCATCACTGTCTACAACTACCCGAAAGAAGGTTGTAATGAAGTAGATGTTGGTCTGTTCTCCCAAGTGGCAGGTAATAGAACGAGAGGAAATGGCCTCAAGTTGGATGATCAGATTTGACATCAGGAAAAGGTTCTTCACTGAAGGGGGGATCAGACTTTGGAACAGGCTGCTCAGGGGAGTGGTTGAGTTGCTGCCCCTGGAGGTGTTTAAAAGACAGGTAGATGAAATGCCTATGAATATGATTTGGTAGTGGTCAGGTATAGCCGGACTAAATGATCTCAAAGATCTTTTCCAATCAAGCAATGCTATTATTCTATGATTCTATTATTCAATAAACTTGTTACTCCTTATTTTGATGAGATGGTAAACCATACTAATACTGTTAAATGTCTAAAACTAGTTGTTCAGTAAATATGAAGATAGAGATAGTATAAAGTATAACTGAGGTAATGTATCCTTTTTCTATAAGGCAGAGTATGATCAGAAGTTCACAAGATAATTCAAGTTTGAAGAAATCTCAGGGGTTCACCTTGTCCTTCTATCAGATTCAGCTGAGAAACTATGAAAATAATGCTCAAAAACCAACAGAAAGCATGCTTGACTTACAATCTTAATCATTTTGTTGTGTGTAATCTCCATATAAGTAAGCTGAATAACTGTTCTTGAATGATTCATCATCAGTTAAATTAGCAGTGGTGTCATGTTCTCATCATAGTTGCTATCAGTAAATTTCAATTCAAAATTAATTTGGGCAATTACATTTCTCATACTAAAAAGTGCTTTTTATGAATCAACAATTCACGTTAAACAAGTGCAGTTTAAAAGTGCTTCTTTATAGCTAACTATGTAAGAAAGAGAAAATTAAATGTGTCATGTAGTATTTAAAGTTTATATGCAATTCCAAGATGTCTCAAATTGTAGTTTAATAACAATGATCTTATGTGTAGCACCTGAAAACACATTGTTTTCTATTTGTTTCCAGAATAAACATTAGGTTATTCTTTATGGAATGGGCTATTCCAATACATTATGGAACTGTAAATATCTAAATAGAAATAGAAGTCTATGCACATGAGCACACAAACAGACACACAGAGACATACACACAAAAACATCTCTGTCTCTCTTAACACTCACTGAGATCTAGGAACTCAAATGTGTTCTCATGTTCCGACATGCAATTACTAGCATCACTGTGTGCAGAAAACCTTTCACAAATCCACACAAATTTCTAAGGAAAAACACAACTTTACCTTATCATAACTCAAAATAAAACCTGACCACTAAACTGTCTACCAGTTGCATTAAATTTGTTTCTTTTCTGCAATTCTAATATAAATCATTTATTAGAAATAAATTCAGTATTTTTGCAGAGATAACTACCCTTTCATATTTATAAGCAAATATACTAGACCTTTTAGCTTGATTCAAAGAATTTTTCTCATTGTTCTATGCCTGCATTTGATCAAAAGAGGAAAAATCTTTGCTTTTGAAAGTGAAATAAACCCATTGATTGGAGAAGCATTGGAAGGTAACAGAAAATCACATGAATCTGTCAACAACTTTATAGTAACATTGATTTCACTTAAATTAAATGTGGTTCTAAGTACCTGACAAACAGAAAAGAAAACACTTCACCAAACATTGCATATAAATTGTCATAAATTATTCTATCAAATGTATACATGATGTTAATGATGAAGAAAGAAGTGAAACATTTTTTTCTTCACAGCTCATTATTCTGGTGTCCTAGTATTTTCAGCTTGAGCACTGAGGATGGTTTTGAGGTGAGGTTGAACAAGTTTATTGAGGGAGATTCTTTAACCACAAAGACGGTTCTAATAGTTTTGGTGGGTTTTTGTCTGGGGGAGCAAAATTAAGATAATAATCAAAATATTACAAAAAGAACCCCAATGAAACAATCAGAAAGAATAAAATGAAGATGATCTATTTATTTCGAAAAGAAAAGTTATGTTATATCTGTTTATTTACAATTGTTTGGCAGAAATAGCATGAGTCATTTCTATTATTTAGGCATTTATTCTCTTATCAGATCCAAATCTTTATAGTTTGTTTTGGATTTTGTGAGAAAAATCAGACCTATGCATTTAAGTTGATTTATTCTAGTTACCTCCTCCACTCTAAATCTGCCCATTTCTAATTGTGTGTACAGAAGATTTTCACATGAAAAATGTTCTCTGAATCACTTGAAAGAGTAAATGTATATCTTCTTTTAATTTTATTTGCCCACCTTTAGACATTGTTTCAATTCAGGAAATCAGTTTTCCACAGGGGAAAAAAAACCCCAAACCACACACAGTCTGTGTGTATTTTTAATACCTCCATGATGTTGGTTAGACTTCAAGATATTAAACAAAGTTGTTCGTAGCAGATCCTTAATTCAGTAAAATAGAATGGAAGACAGTAAACAGATTGACATCCTATTGATATGAAATATTTCAGTGCATTTCAGAAGAAGCCTAAACTATATATTTTTCCTTTTTTTTAATACAATCAAAAGAGTACTTAATAATATATGTTTTTAGGTTTCCTTTATCATCATCACAGCTTTAGATATTTTTATCAATGGAGACTGGAGAATAAACGCATCCACTAAGACTTCACTTGTTACCTGAATACAGGAGCACAGCAACTTTTGGGGTACCCTGTATTGTCCAGGAACATCTTTTAGCTTTTGAATTTTAAGTATGTGTTTGTGCATACACATATACACACAGAGATTTGTAAAAAGCATAAAAATCAGACAGATATGGTATTGTCTGCAAGAATACATTTTCATTGTTCTTGCTTTTTCTTTCAGAAATAGTGAATTGTAAAAACTGACGTCCATATATCTGACAAATTTCTTCCTAGAATTCCTTATCAGAAAATTAGGAATCTCTGTGCAGAACGTATCTCCCAGTTTTGCAATTTACAGTTGTAAGGTCACCTGCTACTTGCCATTACCAGGGTTTCTGGGCCTCTCTTTTGGTCAGGGGCAGCCTCCCTCCCAGGGGGGCTACCTTGGGTTAAGAACTTTATGAAACTGAAGATGTTCAGTTCATAACATAAAGATTAACAAATATCTAGACAGTCTGGAAGACTGATGAAGATAAGAAAGGAAGATAAGAAGGGATTGCATTTACCTGCAAGATACTGAAAATGCTTCTTGAATAAAACAAGTCAGTACCGAAAAACATGCTTTAATTATAATTAAGCCAGTCTCCTGGCATTTAAAATCAAGAACATAAAAACATATCTTTTACAATGGTGACTGAAGGAAAGTTGACAGGTACAGAAGGATATGAAGTTTGGGTGAAGTTTAGGTATATAACGATACAGATCCTTTATACCTAATTCATGAACTGAACTGGAAGCCTGACACATGCGCATCTATAAGAGTTTTAGAAGAAATATGGCAGGAGAATAAGAATATCTAGGCTTAGATGAAAATTTATTGGCTTGACTGGTGTGGTGGTACTGGCAAATATGGTAAGAGAGATCAGACATATATCAAGTACATACAAAATATGATATCAGCTATAGAAACAGTTTTGAGTAAATGTCACATTAACATGCAATACAGAGATCAATTAGTTACTATCACTAATTCTTCCATGGAGCAGCTAGTTGTAGACATATGGAAAAGAATAAACAATGTTTCTTTAGTTCCTGAATACTACAGAAAAAATGGTTCAGCTTCCATAGTTAGAGAGTTATATTACATAATAATGCATAGATCCAGCGTTTTATATGGGCAACAAGGGTTGAAATATCCATCCATACAGCTCTGTTTGACTTGATAAGGCATATCTTTGCAAAAATGAAGAAGCTTTCTAAAAAAAGACAACCAACAGAATTAAATCCTTATAGAAAATATAGACACTATGGAAGGATAACGGGTAACATAGGTCCAATGAAGATTATCTGCTAACAGAAAAGAAGAAAAGGAATATGAGAGCCCAAGTAGTAATATAAGGGAGGTTTTTAGAAACAATAGGCATCCTTCAAAGAGCCTGAAGTCATATCATTAAATTCAAAAGAAAATAGAAGGGATCATTAAAACTGAACACCTAAATTGATAATTCAAAGAAGAAATGAGAAAAAAAATGTAACAAAATGAACATTCTTTCTTTAAACACAACAGGAATAAGAATTCTGTAGAGCCATTGATGATCTGAATATAAAAGGGGTACTAAAACCAAACAAGTAGATCATTGTTCAGAGGCTGCAGTGGTGGGCCTTGCAGAATAAAAAGGGGAAAGGAGAGTCCCATTGGGGAGCCACTCTTAGCTGGAGACTTATCAAAGATCCGTCTGAAACTGGGTAATTCTGTGAGAGTTTGTTGAAAAAAAGGAAAAGTGAACAATAATAAATTTCCAGGATCAGATGTTATTCATGTGTGAGACCTAGAGGAACTGAAGGATGAAATATCTGAATTACTAAGTTTCATTTAGCATTTCATTTTGAAGAGCATTAGATGCTGAAGATTGGAGGGTGGAAAATTTTACTCAGATTTTTTTAACAGATTCCGAAAGAGGAGGGCAAAACTATTTAGTTTACATAGACTTCAAAAGGCCTTTGGACAAATTCTCTCACACAAAGCTTTTAAATAAATTAGATGGCATAAGCAAAGCCATTTGCTGCATTGATAAATGACTAGTTAAGAGAAAGGAAATACAAGTAGGAGTAAATTGCCGGTTCTTGAAGTGGAAACAGGTCATCAGTGCTAGTAAGCAGGGTTCTGTACTAAAAAAGGTATTTATCATTGACCTGGAAAGCAGGAGATCACTGAAAAGAAAAAGGCTTCTGACAATACTGTATTATTCATGGATGAAAGCTGACTTCGAGGAATTGAAAAAAGACTGTGTAAGACTGAAAGGGCATGGAAGTGACAAACAAAATTCAGTGTAAATAAATGTAAAGCGATGTACATTGGAGACAAACAATCCTAATTTCCCATATAAAATTATAGGCTCTAAGCTAATCATTACCTCCTAAGAAGGATATCTTGAGTTTTAAAAAAGCACTCCCTGAAACATCAATTTAATAGTACTAGTGATGAGAAAAACAAATAAAAATTTAGGGACTATTAGGAGGAAAAAACAGAACTAAATACAAGCCACCATAACTCTCTTAGCTGACCTTCCTACGCCTCAAATAGTGTATGCAGTTCTGATTCTAAGAAAAGTATGCAATAGACATGGAAAAAATCCAAATGAAAGCAGTAAAATCCAGAATAGGTTTTGTGTTTCAAAATTGGGTTCATTTACCTGGTGTGCAAAATACCAATCAAAGCACACAGTCTAGGTAATCATTTCGGTCATATTTGCACAAAAGATGGGTGCTAGGTGGTATTCCACAAAGCTAGCACACTGTGTGAAAGCATTACAACCTATTTATCTTTTTACATGATTAGCATAAAGTAGGAGTAGGTGTAGGTGTTGGGTCATAGGTTGGACTCGATGATCTGAAAGGTCTTTTCCAACCTTACGATACTGTGATACTGTGATAAACCTACCCCAATTACACTTATTGGTTATACTTAACATAGGATCCACAATGGGTTAAACACATTTAAATTAGCTTCACGTGCTATGTTATGCTACTTTGACGATCATCTGGCCTTTGATCTAAGGCCTTCGGCAGCTTGTGGGGCAGGATATTCTTTTCTTACCAGTCTTCTGGTTCTTCTTCAAAGGTACAGTCTTTAGCAAGGCTTTCACAGTAAAACTATCCTTCAGTGATCTTCCATAGAAGATCCAAGCAGTGTGTTTAATCCTAAATACACAGTGTCACTGCAGCCTAGACATTCAGTCAAACATACAGTTTTACTTAATCTTTATTTTATTTACACGGTTCCCGTTTCAGCATGCTTCATTGTCCTACATCCTCCACTGCATGGACATCCCAAGGAATGACTGAATAGGCTAAGAATATCTAATCTGAAAAACATTATTTGGAGGAGACATGATAAGAGTCTATAAAATCAGTAATACTGCCACTCTACATTGTGATTCTGCCCACAAACAGAACAATGCACTGGAATTATTAATTATATACTTCGTAAGGTATGGGAACTCCAGCTTTACTTGCTTATTTTACAATTGATGCTAGACAAAGAGACTTATTTGAATCCTCTAGACCTTGAACAAATCGATTAATAAATGGATATCAAATAAACAAATGGATATCAAATTTTACTACTTGATTCAGAGTACCAAAAATATTCCCAGTTCAAATTCTTATTTTGCATAAAATTTGTGCTCTTTAATGAAAGTGAGAAGTTCCATAAGGCTACATAATACCAGATCTGACTTATAAATTAACAATCTGCGGTTTTAAAAATGGTTTTGGCTGTTAAAATATCTTAATATAGCATAGTTGAAGACACTTTTTTATGAGTTAGATGTATAAGAATAAGCTATACATACGCATATTATTTTGAGGGGGGTTCTGGTTTTGTCTGTGTTAATTACTATAGCTGTTAAAGCTGAAGATTTATTTTTAGCAGTCTTTTGTGCAACTGCATAGCTGAGTCTTTGTACCTGTGCTCTGTCCTGCAGTGCAAATAACAGCACATCAAAAGCAAATGACCTGCCAATTAATCTAAGCAATGTGGAAGACAGGGAATTTGCTAACTCACAGGCAGCTGATGTATGCTTTACTTGCTGTGACATGTGGTACCTGTTATTTAAACAAAAGGATATTTTGTGAATTTCCCAAGTGCTCAGAGATGTTTGATGGTGTTTCAGTTTTGAAAACTGAAAAATGTGCAAACAATACTGGAGTGTAATTTTTTTTGTTATATACAAAATATTCTAAATGTGGTTTTATTTCAGGTTTTAAAGAAAGAGAGGATAAAAGGAAACTCTCCATCATTAGCAAAAAAGAGAGTTTCTCATTCTACAGCACTTAACATCCAAATCAAATTTACCAATGGAAGTTAAAGTTCACTGCATGTAACAGTGAGGAAGGCTGACAACTTGCAGCACCGAAGACTGTTGTATAACTATGCACCACAGTGAATATGAAGCATTTATGTACTCTCACAATAAGAACAGTATGGGGACTATTGGGGTTTTTTTCATTATGTGTCTTGAATAAAATGTAGAAATTACACATTGTTGGTATACATTAAACAGGGGAGGAACTGGGAACAGCTCTGTCATTGTTTTACATCCTGTATGTCAGATAGGGAAGCAGTGCACTGGAAAAAAAATGGAATGCAACTTGTGACATACACCTAATACACATATTGTTGGACTGAGACATTTAAGGGAAACAGAAATCTTAATTTTGTTGTTTCCTAGCTTCTGGATGCTTGAATTTACATTTCTGTTGTTTAGCACTAGTTTTTCCACATAAGATTATACATATCATGGATTTGAAGCTACGCATAATATTTTTGAAAGACTAATCACTATTTTAAATTTTTTTTTAATTATTTACATCTGTCTTAAAAAAATAGACAGTGACAGAAGTGGCACTCACTATGTCTATATGGACTCTAGAGGCCAATGAAGTGAAAATCACATATTGTCTAAGAAAAATGCCCTTTCTGATATTGGTCTGTAGGCCGTTATTGTTTAAAAATGAGAGGCAAAGCTGACAGTATTTTCTACAACACAACCCTTGCAGTGGGACATATGAGGAAGCTCACAGCTGAGTTAAACTGCGAAAAGATTGTGATTCCCTACAACTAACTAAAACTGCAAAAAGCAAGGCTTCTTTCCAGAAGCAGAGATGAACCTTTTAACCACACCAGTGAGCAGTTCCTTAGGTACAACGTGACGCTGACTGCTCATCGTTGTGGGGACTGCACACATTTAGTGGTAAATAGAAAAGGCTAAACAGTGTGTTTTCATGCAAATGATATATAGGTAAATTTTGTGGTGACTGTTTTTGAAATGTTTGAACTCTGTTTATTGCTGACTGTACTGACGCTGGCATCTAAAAAAACCCTATATTCACACTAAACTTCTTTATTAGAGCATGAATGTTTAAAAATATAGACTGCAAAGTTTGTAGATTATTTTTATGACTTTACAAATGGACTTACCTATTGCTGATTTTGAAATATTTTTCAGATGATGTTCAAAACATAACTTTGATACTAAGTTCTGTATTCTGATTTCTGCTATACCAGTATGAATTCTGAGTATAGTTTACAGATTTCATTCAGTTCAGTGAAATTATCTGCAATTCACAGTTTTCAGATCAGCTTATTATCTAAGCAAGTTTCATTGTGAAAGACTTTTTCATATATTTGACATCAGGAAAAAAAAAATAAGATCACAGAATTACTGGTGATGGCACGATGCATTTACTAAAAATAAGAACACCATAATGCCAGAATACTAAATACTTGTACTGAGCAAGTCAGGATGTAGTGTCCAGTTCAAAAGAACAAACTAATATGTGACTAGATTCACTTTTGAAAGCTGGAATTCATCTAAGAATATGTTCTCAAGACCTCCTGAGCTGATATTAAGGCATTGCAACATATCGGTAACTATTTCACATGCAGCACCTATGCAGTGAAGGAGATTGTCACACATGAAGAGATTAGAGAACTGGGTCCAATTGTATTTTTCCTTAATGCACCATTTAAACTGTACTTGAACTCACTAGAAATACCCTGTCAGTTTGGCTTATTCCATCTTCAAGGAAAAAAGAATGGTTACTATATAATAACTTAAATTTACCTTTTGCACAATAAATCATACTATTCACTAGACTGTATCTCATGAGCATTCATGACCCACTTTTGTATATTTACTTGTGAGTTTTTGGAAGAGAAGGATAAATTATCTCATTCAGCATGCAGGCCTTACTAGAACATATTTCTGGTTGACTTTACACTTCTCTACTTGTGTAAGCTGTGGCAAATATTATCTACATATTACTCACATTTGTAGTGTGCTATGACATTAGGTTTAAAATCACTTTGGCTTGTTGTCAGTATGAAAGTACTACAGTTTCTCTACTTCTTAAAATCCTATTTTGTTTCATACGTTTCATATATATTTTTATTATGTATGTAAATTGTGTCTTTTGTAAGAAGAAAGGACACATATCTGAGTTCCCAAGTAAATCAGCTTATTTTTGCAATTTAATCATTTAGCTCAGTTTTACAGAAGTTAAGAATTATTTCTTTATAAAATTGATTTTTTTCTACAATTTTTACACTTCAATCTTCTTAAAGATTTTACAAGAATTCTTATTTTAATCTCTTTGTTATAGATATTAATGGATAAGTTAGCCTTAAGGACCTTATTTCAATTTGCAAATTACTTATTTTTATGTGTAAGATTCCCAGAGGAAAGTAATATGAACATTCATTATATGCTTTATATTACTGCAGAAACTAAAACTTTCCTTAAGATTTAGCAAACAAAAAGTAGAAACTAAGTAAATTATCACCAGCTCTATGTTCATCAGTAGTAGCCACACTATAAACCATTTACTATTTAGATAGAAACCCATTTAAATTGGCATTAACCTCTATTAACCTTGAAAAATCTTTAAAAATTTGAAACTTTGGGTTGTTTAATAAGGTTTTAAAGAATTATCAAGTAGTGAACTCAAATAATATAACTGAATAAATGCCTTCTCTTGGAAATAGCCTACATTTTAAAATTATGACTGAAGTGACTTTAAAAATAGATACATATTTAAGTTTAAGTGTTGGTCTAATATGCGACAAAATACCTGTTTGAATCAAACCGAGACAAGTACTGCCTTTACACTTTGTAAAACCTATGTGTCAGATGCAGAGTTCTGGGTTTGTGCTATACATACTATATTTCTGCCACTTTGGAGACAAGAGATGCAGAGGAAATATAAAAACGCCAAGATTTGTGTAGCCCAGCACAGGATTAAATTTTATTCAAGCTTCTGGTGCCATCCTGTGGATATGAAATGTTACAGAAATGTAACATGAGTATTGTGTGTTTCGCATAGTAGAGTTCCAACAGAAAAATAGCTCACAGTCTTTTTCTTTTCTCTAACTCAGTTTTCTCATCTATATCATTGGAATTGACAGCGATCTTAATTAATGAATAGAAATGGTTTCTAAGATACAGATTTCCTGAGAACTGCTTTAGTCATTATTTCTTTCCATCCCCTGAAGAAAATGTAGATCTCCCAGCAAAGGTACCTTCTAGGAAAACTGGACCTCAAGTTGTACCCAGTACAGCAATTTTCATTCCTTAATACTAAGTAGCTCCTTCAAAGGCCTCCAGCTTCAGATATTCAGTAAAATTCTCTAATGTACTATTCCCTATTTTTTCCCATATTTACCAACAGGTAAAATCTAAAAATGAACTGCTGTCAAAAAGAATTAAGTGTTTCTGTGCTGTTTATAATTTCATACCTTGATTAGCATAGTCTCCTAGTCAGTGACTATCTTGCCATTTCCTATTCACCTCTCTTTTACACTCTTGTTTCACTCCCAAATTCACAGCAAGAGACAAAGATGTGGCTGGAAAAGGGAACTTGTAGACTGAGGTTAAGAACTTAGATGCCTTGGATAATGTATGAAAAATTAAATAAAGTCACACACACAAAAACTCCCAAACCCAAATGATGAAACAAACAAAGAAAAAAAGCCCAACAACAAAACAAACCAAAATAACAACAACATACAAGCAATCAAACAAAAAAGCCTAAAAAATTGTGCTATGTATAAGTTCCTCATTCAACTAACTGATAATGCTAAAAGAACCTGCCTGAAATTTTTCCTCTCCTGTTGAAGCTGTGCCACTGTGTGGCCAGCTGCAATAACTGCTTGTGTAACTGAAGGGTCTCATGGTAATCCTAATTTGTACATTTTTGCATGCATTACAGTATCACAGTATAGTAAGGTTGGAAAAGACATTTGAGATCATCGAGTCCAACCTATGACCCAACACCTACACCTACTCCTACTTGTCAACTACACCATGGCACTAAGTGCCTCATCCAAATTCTCTTTGAACACCCCCAGGGATGGTGACTCCACCACCTCCCTAGGCAGAGCATTCCAATGAACAATTACCCTCTCAGTGAAGAACTTCTTCCTAATGTCAAGCCTAAACCTCCCCTGGCAAAGCCTGAGACCGTGTCCTCTCGTTCTGTCACCGGTCACCTGAGAGAAGAGACCAACCCCTGCCTGACTACAACCTCCTTTAGGGAGTTGTAGAGAGCAGTAAGGTCTCCCCTGAGCCTCCTCTTCTTCAGACTAAACAACCCCAGCTCCCTCAGTCGCTCCTCACAGGGCTTGTGCTCCAGCCCCTTCACCATCCTCGTTGTTCTCCTCTGGACGCACTCCAGCATCTCAACATCCTTCTTAAACTGAGGGGCCCAGAACTGGACACAGTACTCAAGATGCGGCCTGACCAGTGCCGAGTATAAGGGGATGATAACTCTCTAGTCCTGCTGGCCACACTGTTCCTGATGCAGGCCGAGATACCATTGGCCTTCTTGGCCACTTGGGCACACTGCTGGCTCATGTTGAGTTTCCTGTCCACCAGCACTCCCAAGTCCCTTTCCGCCTGACTACTCTCCAGCCACTCTGTGTCCAGCCTGTAGCTCTTCATGGGGTTGTTGTGTCCAAAATGTAGGACCCGGCACTTGGACTCGTTAAACCTCATGCTGTTTGACTCAGCCCATCTCTCCAGTCTGTCAAGGTCCCTCTGCAGGGCCCTCCTAACTTCTAGCAGATCAACACTTCCTCCCAGTTTGGTGTCATCTGTGAAATTGCGGATGAAGGACTCGATCCCCTCATCCAGATCATCAATGAAGATATTAAACAGGACCGGGCCCAGCACCGAACCCTGGGGGACACCACTAGTGACCAGCCGCCAGCTGGATGGGACACCATTCACTACCACCCTTTGGGCTCGGCCATCCAACCAATTCCTAACCCAGCACAGAACATTTCCGTCCATGCCATGGGTTGCCATGTAGTTGTCCAGTAGTCTACGATGGGGGACAGTGTCAAAGGCCTTGCTGAGGTCCAGGTACACCATACCCACAGCCTTCCTCTCATGCACCAGGTGAGTCACACGGCCATAAAAAGAGATCAGGTTGGTCAGGCAAGACCTGCCTCTCCTAAAACCATGCCCCCTGTCATGGACAGAAACATTTTTCAGTAGGTGAGATTGCTCAAAGTGCCAATCACACAGACCTTGAGCACTTCAAATTATGGAGGATCCAAAACTTTGGCAACCTGTTCCAATGTCTCACCACTGTCATGGTAAAAAAATTCTTCCTTATAGATAATCCTTGATAAAAACTCTCTCTGCATCTTTCTTGTAAGACCCCTTAATAAGCCATGAAGTTAATTTTTTGTAGTGAGATATCAGAGTGCTTGTTAGTGAAATTACCAGTTCTTTGCTACTGTATTTCTCCACTAGAGTGAGACGTTCTCTTTTATACTAGTATACTAATATAGTGTAGGTATTTACACTAGCTATAGGATGATAATGTTTATTTTTACAGAGGCACATGTAAGAAGCAAATCTTTCAGCATTGTTTTTCTAACTTCCCCACTACCTTCCACTTTTCCCTTTCTTTTTTTTTGGCATGATACATTATTTCATTAAATTTATAGTACTCAAAAGATATTGTTTAACTGTTTATTTGACTTAAAGTTGAAAAGAACTCAGGGATCTAAAAGATATGTGTTGTGAAGCATATTCTGTAGGCGTATCAAATAAATTCCAAAATCTGAGATAGATGTTAGGAATATACACAGTGCCAGGCAAAACACCAAGTCCCAAAACAGGACCCAAAGCTTCCTAATGGCACGCTTTTGCCTGGAATTAGTCAGTGGAGAAACTTCGAGAGTTGGAGAAAAGTTTCACTTATATTTTCCAGCCAGAGATATTTTCCCTATTCTGCTATGTGATGTTCTGTAATTATCTAGAAATTTTCCTGAAAGCAGACAACTCTACTTTAGCTCATACCCCTCATTATATACTGTACTAATAGCCTACTTGCCAAGACAGTGAAAGACTGTCTTCAGGTTCTACTGCTGTAACCTATCTAAGCAGTGTAAATATGCCTTTTTCTCTGTAAGATTTCCATACTACAGGCTATTCTAGACAGTATTTTTACCTTTTACCTTTTTAAAAGCCAACTTGTTTGGTATCTTCTGATGCAGAAAGACCATAAGATAGAATGCTTTACTAGTTTAATCTCAACACGTTGTGACATGCAGTTGCAATTATATTGTTTTGCTGAGAAAAAAAAATTGTATCTTGATCATATTTTTCTTCACTTAGATTGTTGATAAGAGAAATTTGCCTTTTGTAAGAGAAATAAGCAGGTAAAGATTCTATTGGCTACCCGATGGTTTTATTTAGATTTGAATTATTTAGATTTGACACAAAATCTAATAGCTAGTCATTATATAGATGGACATAACCATCGATATTTTTCTGGCTTTCACACTGCATGACTACACAATCTTTGCTACTTTGAAAAAGATGGGGAAAGTACAGCTGGTAAAGCAGCTGTTGTCTTGCTTAGAAGTTGTAGTCCAAATAAGCACATTACCGCAGGGCTTCCAAGATTGCACTATCCCCATACATGCTTCTGGGTGCAACTCAAACATTAATATTTAATTGCACCTTAATATGCTGCATGTTTTAGGGCTTAGCTGCCTAGAATACTGTTTCTTTGCCTTTGTATTAAAACAAAACCAGACATCAGTTCAGGTATTATAATATGAATCCAGATTCTTGAATATGTGCACTTTGGATGTAAAAGTGGATTTTTTTTCAATAAAGATTGTTTGATCAGACTTCTATTTTCCTGATGAATATATTGGTCAGACATTTTTATTCAGAATTTAGCCTATGACATTCATTTGTACAATGTTTTGTACTGGCAGTGTATTTCACAATACTTTTGTCAATGTGTTTGCATTCTTTCTAATAGTCTGTGCACACACAGGTTATGCAAAAGGGCTGGCAGTCAGAGTTGGGTAAAAGGACAGAAAGGCAGTAACATAATTTCCATTCATTCAAATGCCCCCCCGAAGCTTCCCTTTCCCTGTTGCAAACCTTCCCTTCCACCACAATCATATTCTCTCATTGTAGTGGCAAGTAAATACTTGCAAATAAAAAACTCTTCTTTTTCCTTAGCTTTTATCTCCAGCTCAGCATCGCTACCTCAGACCCAGTAAAATCCTCCCAGCCTTCCTCATCCACCACCTGTTCTAACAACACTGTGTACATCACCAGAAAGCCTGGAGCTGACGCTGCCAACAGCCTTTTGACTACAACGATTCTACATAAACTTTGTCATTCTTTCCAGTATAATTGCTGATAATAGCAGGTTGTGCAGGCATTACGCACATGTGTGCATGTATTTAATTATACATATTATTCAAGTATTGTTTAGATCCCAAAAGAGAAGTATTTGAACATGGGCAGCGTACTACCATCTGGGATAACAGTGTGGAACGTATGACAACCATTTCCTACTGGAATAGAGTCTAAAGGCCTAAGGGCTTGTTAATACTTCAATTAAAATACTCCCCTAATTTAAATAAAAAGACAGACACCCAAACTTGAAATTTAACAGATGTTAAATCCTTTTACTTTACAGAATCCTGGAGCTACAAATCCCAGTTTCCTACATCCAAGAATGGGCCTGCAGGTGTTTAGGAACAAGCTCAGGATAGGAATGGTGTGTCTCAGACTGCTTTCTAAGTTTCTGGTAACATGGACAAGTATCTAAGTTTCTTGTTAGCATGGACAGGTTTCTAATATTCTTGTTAGCATGGACGAGTTTCTAAGTTCCTTGTTAGGGTTGGGAATTTGACGCACCTGATTTAATAAACAATGATAGCAGTGAAAAAAGTATTACTTGTAATGATTCAGTAAGACCTCAACTCAGTGGCGATACTGGAGCATGAGTTATCCTTGAAGAATTTCTTGATTCATTCAGTAACTGTACATGGCCAAATCATTTAGCTTCCCAGTTAATTTGCACAACGGTGAGTCCCTCGATAAAATAAATATTAAACAATTGCCCACACTATATAGACATTAATTTACTTTCCATTTCCAAGTGAAAAAAATAGTTAGTCTTGGAAGAAAAACTGGGTGACGATTTAGTAATAGTTCACTGCAAAGATGCTTTCAAAGTACTATACAAAAGCTACTGCTTCAAATTTGGCTATCTTCACTTCAGTTTTTAAATACTACTTAAAAGGTGTGTTTTCTCTCTGTCATCACAAGATATGCAACATACGTTTTGAAAATTCTTGGTGGTAGGTTGTGGTGCCAGCTGCTCAGCTTCTTCAGATAGTTCTTCAGAGCTTCACAAATGCTTTCATCTGAAAAAAATAAAGATACAGCAAAAATAATAATTATGTTTTAAGTCTACATTTATACCACGAGATGCATCATTTGTCAAGTGAGCTGAAATACCAGTCTCAGTCATTCTACAGCATGTTCATTTGGAAGGCATGGATACATATTGCTACCAAAAAATATTTGCTAATATATCTGAGAAGATCTTGCTCCCTCTTTTGAAAATGCTGCTTTGACAAGATCAACAAAATCTTAGATTCTTTCTGTACACTTTGAAGGCATAATAAAGGAATGAAGCAATAGTTTTGTCTGCTTAAGGACTAATGTTGTCCTTTGGAAAGTCCCTTTTCTTTGTCTTGACTGTGTAAGCACGCAAGTGGATTTCAAAGACTCAGCTTACACTCCCATATTTGTTCATATCACATAGTGACAGTTAACCACCAGGAACATGATTCACACAAATCAGCAGACCAAGCAGGGTATTTCCTAAGAACAGATTGAGAGCTATTACTTATTATCAGCCATGAACTCCCCTTGGAAAAGGCACTTAGCTGTGCTAGTCATTTCTTACAAAATGTACTTGTAAGATACAAATTAAAATCTTTATAATTTTAGAGAAGGGATTTAAAGGCAGATCTCCTAAACTGCTTTGTTATTGCACTCTATTTTAAGGAACTAAACTCACAGTCTTACTCAAAGTCATTCCCCTCTATAAATCATAATCAGAGGAACATGAGAATGGCTACACACAGGTTTGTGCTCTGATGTGCATTTGATTATTTTACAAAATATTGTTGACTTGAATAGAAAAAGAGGTACATAACATACTCTGGATGTCTTCTTTGTAGCACAGAGAGGTTCTAAGGATTGTTGGTCCCTCTCAATCTCAAAAATACACCACCATATATGAATAAAAATAAAATTTTCGGTTCTCTAGTAGTTTCTCAGACTTCGTGAAAAGCCTCTAGAAAAATAAGAGATATATAAACTACTTAGGATATAATTTTAGGAATTACTATTTTTTTAAACAATTATACCCATAGATGCTTTGTGTGACACATAAGGAAGAAGAAGAAAAACAGAAAAATAAGACTTGCAATCAAATGCTGTATCTAGGTAGACAAGCAATGTAATAGAAAGCATGAATGATGGAGAAAAATGCCCTAGCTTAATTTCTAGCTCATGGATACTGTTTAAAATTGAGATAAGGATTGGGTATAAAATTTAGCTCTGCTACTAAAATTAATATCTTAGACTGAAATTGAAATGATATGCTTTAAACAACAAAATAATCTCTTACCCACTTATAGAAATTACAACCCACTTATACATATTTCATTGTTGTCATGTTTTAAGACTAACATTACCAATATGGTATTTATATATATAATATATAAATGCAGCCTTCTAATATATATATCTATCTTAAATTATTCAGTTTTCAGAAGTGCTGTGTACAATAACTTTTCCTGAAGAAATTGGCTGCATTATTTACCCCATCTTTTTTCTCTCTTCTGAAAGAGGATATCTGAAATATCACAGTATCACAGTATTGTAAGGTTGGAAGAGACCTTTGAGATCATCGAGTCCAACCTATGACCCAACACCTACACCTACTACCTACACGTACTTCTACTTGTCAGTTGCACCATGTCACTAAGTGCCCCATCCTAATTCTCTTTGAACACCTCCACAGATGATGCCTCAACCACCTCCCTAGGCAGAGCATTCCAATGAACAATTACCCTCTCAGTGAAGAACTTCTTCCTAATGTCAAGCCTAAACCTCCCCTGGCGAAGCTTGAGACCGTGTCCTCTTGTTCTGTCACTGGCTGCCTGAGAGAAGAGCCCCACTCCTGCTTCACTACAGCCTCCCTTCAGGTAGAGGGCAATAAGGTCTCCCCTGAGCCTCCTCTTCTCCAGGCTAAACAAACCCAAAATGAAATATTCAAATATGAAATTAACTTGGTTGTTTGTGTAAAGCTGTTTTCTATATAGGATAAACTCTGTTACAGCACAGACAGTGACAGACCTCCCACTGATGACAAAGTTAATCTGCTTACATATTATTAAGCTAGGAGTCCTTCTTAGGATAAGTGTGTTGGTCTTCTTATCCACCATGGAAAATGGGTGGGAAAGACTTTTCAAGTGAGAAGACATACAGTGCTGTTTATTAGTAACAATCACTTCAGTTAAAATTCAGTCTGAGTTTATGCCTACTCAAAATCTCACAGAGATGCCTTTATCTGAAATAGCCATTAATAGAGAAAGACAAAAACTATTTGCTGGATCCTCAAAAGGGCTATAAAGAGGAGAATTAGTGTAGACAAAAGAAAACAGTTTCATGTTGATATCCATGATCCACTTGCTTTTTTTTTACCTGGACACTTGTTAATGACCCAGATATTTTTGGTAGGAAACTCTTTTCATTCTTTTAACCTTTCCACTTCCAGTGTGGTGCAAATCACTGTCCCTATGGGAAGAAAATTCACTGAAAATCAGAAAAATCTGGCAGTGGAATGCAAAGCACAGTGGTTATGGAAGCAGACATAAAACATTACGATTGGGTTTTTACTATGTAAGAACACTCATCTTACGCTAGCTCAGAAAGCATGAAGTTTCTGTTGAGAGGTGAACAAAATCTGTCAGGAAGCCAACAAAAAGTGACAAACAGTAAGTGTTATAGAGACATCAAAACCAGCAGATAGGTCTGCGTCTGGGATGATGACATAATAAATTTTGGAAAACATGGCAGAATAGATCCGTGGAGCTTCCATCATTAAATTGTGTATACTGCTGAAATACATGAAAATTATTGAGAATAGGTGGAAGAGAAGAAAAAGATCTGTTATTAAATCAAGGGATGATATTTCACCAAAGGCAAACAGAATAAACAAAGTAGAGTCCTCTAAAATGCTTTATTGTGATGCACAGCATGGAAATATGGATTCTGAATTCAAATTAAACCATTGTGAAATTAGAAATTAACTTAAACACCAGTAATACTGGATTGAGAGTGAAAACAATTATTTATATGAGTGTTCCTTTGTCACAGTTTAATTATTAAGAAAGAAATCCACATAGATATTGAAGTAATTAATATTGTTCAAAAAAAGCTGGAACATTGTGTTCCTTTACAACAATCAATAATATGAAAATGAATAAACACATTGAAAATCATAGAGCTAACTGTCTCAGTTTAAAGGAAAAGAAAGATGCATATCTTTTGAAATTAAGAGATTTTAATGAAGAAAAAGTGTTTAGAGAAGGATAACACTTCTTAACTACAACTATATATATATACATATATGTATAACCAAAACCAGAACAGGACACATAGCAGCACGGTATTGAAAACCTTTAAACAAATAAATTTTTATCCCTGCTTCTTTCAGTGTAGTTATATTTATGAACAATAAGACACGATGTAGCACTCCATGAAGTAGTGGGGCACTATCCCCTCATTCTTTTGTCCGAAAGCATTGGTAAGGGGGAAGTATGAGAGGGGGGTAGGGTAATAACTCCTCTGCAGGTGATGTCCACCCACAAGGAGTCTGCAGCAAATCCAGGTAGTGATGATTGCTCTCTCTCCAAAGGACAGCAGAGGGTGCTTGTAGTTGGAGCTGAGTCAAGGGAGCTCCCTCCAAGATGCCTCCACCAACCCAGCAAAAACAGTGGCTCCTACTCAGCCACCAAGCAGAAGTGGTGCCAACTGGAAGAAACCTCTGAACTCCCTCCTCCTTCACCTCCATCCAGCCACCAAACCTGAACTCAGAGCAATCAAACAATTCCCCTGCCTCCTGTCCTGGCTCTCCAAATCCCCTGTGTTGGCAAGGGAGATAAAAATTCCCTGAAAGATTTTGAAACTGTAACAGCAGCCTACCACCAAACCCAGAAAAGTACAAGAGATCAAATAAAATCAATCAGCTTATAGACTACATTTATCCATTATCACTGGTCCTTTCATATTGTACTTTGCCTGAATCTACATGAATGCAAGCAACTGCTTGTCTGTAAATCTAGTGGTACTGAGAGATGAAAAAAAGATTCAGTTTTTATTGAACACGATTTGCCTGTTATATTTTAAAGTCATAGAAAAACAAAACTGACATGCATTAGGATATTATACTACTCATAATTCAGCAAAGCAACATCGAGGCTAAATTCATCCCACATAGGGCTTATTTTAGAAGAGCTCACCCTTCGTTTCCTGTCTGATTTTTTACTATCAACCACTGCCTGTTACTGTACATGATGAACATTTCAACCATAAACATTTTTCAGTTTTATTTTCTCAGTCATATCCAGTAACTTCAGTGCCTTCCTTTTCACATTGGCATGTGGTATAGTAAAATGGAGAGAGCAACTTAGGAGAATTAGCAAAAAAAATGTTACTTCATTTACAAGGAACAAGTAAATTCTTAATGGCATAGGAATTCTGGATAATTTTTTTTAACCGTAGCTCTGATATTGTGGTGTTGAAGTGCAGCACTGGTTGCTGACATGATTGGCTTTGTGCTTATTCTTCTACTTAATCAACACTCATTGCTAGTCCTAAGCCTCCCGGAAGAACCTGATTTACTCTGTTTTCTGAATTCATGACCTGCTGAACTCTAAGTAGTTTCAAGCTCTGAGCCCAAGGTTTGCTAGGTCTGAATCTCGGTTCCAGGTAAAATTATGGAGTGCTGAATCCTGGGTGCAATCATGTGGCACCTGCAGAATAAGGGAGAGATCAGGCGCAGCCAGAACGGATTTAGGAGGGGCAGGTCCTGCCTGACCAACCTGATCTCTTTTTATGGCCGTGTGACTCACCTGGTGCATGAGAGGAAGGCTGTGGGTATGGTGTACCTGGACCTCAGCAAGGCCTTTGACACTGTCCCCCATCGTAGACTACTGGACAACTACATGGCAACCCATGGCATGGACGGAAATGTTCTGTGCTGGGTTAGGAATTGGTTGGATGGCCGAGCCCAAAGGGTGGTAGTGAATGGTGTCCCATCCAGCTGGCGGCTGGTCACTAGTGGTGTCCCCCAGGGTTCGGTGCTGGGCCCGGTCCTGTTTAATATCTTCATTGATGATCTGGATGAGGGGATCGAGTCCTTCATCCGCAATTTCACAGATGACACCAAACTGGGAGGAAGTGTTGATCTGCTAGAAGTTAGGAGGGCCCTGCAGAGGGACCTTGACAGACTGGAGAGATGGGCTGAGTCAAACAGCATGAGGTTTAACGAGTCCAAGTGCCGGGTCCTACATTTTGGACACAACAACCCCATGAAGAGCTACAGGCTGGACACAGAGTGGCTGGAGAGTAGTCAGGCGGAAAGGGACTTGGGAGTGCTGGTGGACAGGAAACTCAACATGAGCCAGCAGTG
>VWPV01014990.1:26977-63969 GCA_013389885.1 Geococcyx californianus
CTCTTCTCTCAGGTGACCGGTGACAGAACGAGAGGACACGGTCTCAAGCTTCGCCAGGGGAGGTTTAGGCTTGACATTAGGAAGAAGTTCTTCACTGAGAGGGTAATTGTTCATTGGAATGCTCTGCCTAGGGAGGTGGTGGAGTCACCATCCCTGGGGGTGTTCAAAGAGAATTTGGATGAGGCACTTAGTGCCATGGTGTAGTTGACAAGTAGGTGTAGGTGTTGGGTAATAGGTTGGACTCGATGATCTCAGAGGTCTCTTCCAACCTTACGATACTGTGATACTGTGATACTGTGAATGTTAAAGGTCACTTCCAGTGAAAACCATTCTATGATCCTATGTCAGTTTCAAACGGGATCAGCTCACTGTAGATCAGACAGTGTTCTGACATTATACGCCTAACGTGTACTGGTCCTCCAAAGTACTTAAGATGACCCTAGTAATATGACAGAGATTATTATGCTCTGGTTACTAAAGGGCCGCAGTTTTCTGGGGTTATATAGAATCTGTGGCCAGAGATTTAATAATTATAGCTCATATGTAAGTAGATTCCAGTAACAGAAATACATGATAGTTTGTAACACCTATGTGTGAATGCCATGCTTTGCCCCACTTTGGATTACATCTTCTTTCATCTCTTAAAGAATACAAAGAACGAGAGATGAAGAATGTTTTTAGAACATAAGCAAATAAAATGTTCAGGAAACACTCTTGGCCCCAGATTTCTAATCTGAAAGAGTTATCAAGGAACACCACAGAATCATAGAATCACTATGCTGGAAGACACCTCTGAGATCATTGAGTCCAACCGTGCCTGTCTCCCTACTAAACCATGTCCCTAAGGTATTCATCTACCAGTCTTTTAAACATCTCCAGGGATGGCGACTCCACCACCTCCCTGGGCAGCCTGTTCTAATCCCTGACCACCCTTTCAGTAAAGAAATTCTTCCTAATATCTAGCCTAAACTTTCCCCAGTGCAACTTGCGGCCATTTCCTCTTGTCCTATCGTTTGTCACTTGTGAGAAGAGCCCAACACCCACCCTGTCACAACCTCCTTTCAGGCAGTTGTAGACAGTTATGAGGTCTCCCTTCAGCCTCCTTTTCACCCTTCTCTGCACACGCTCCAGCCCCTCAATGTCCTTCCTGTAGTGAGGGACCCTAAACTGAACACAGCACTCGAGGTGGGGCCTCACCAGCGCTGAGCACAGGGGCACAATCACCTCCCCGGTTCTGCTGGCCACACCGTGTCTGATACAGGTCAAGATGCCATTGGCCCTCTTGGCCACCTGGGCACACTGCTGGCTCACGTTCAGCCAGCTGTCAACCAACACCCCCAGGTCCTTCTCTGCCAGGCAGCTCTCCAGCCACTCTTCCCCAAGCGTGTAACGCTGCATGGGGTTGTTGTGTCCCGAGTGCAGGACTCTGCACTTGGCCTTGTTGAACCTCATCTCATTGATCTCAGACCGTATAGAAAATGTATAGAAAGAATCCAGGTATTTTTTCTTTTTTTGCCTTTTTTCCTTTTTTTTTTTTCTTTTTTTCTTTTAAAACTTCTAGGAAATCGTATCATGTATAGTCCTGGGTCCTCTTTAATTACAAGAATTTTACAAGCATTGTACAATAATTCCTAGTCACACTACTAATTTCTGTGTCATTATGCCTTCTTGGATAATACAATACTGCTTTTTGGGGTGGCCAAACCTTACAAGTTTGATAGAAAATAAATTACAATAGTATAAATGTAGTGTAAAGCTACTCTGTGAACAGTGAAGGAAGAATTTAGCATTTTGTTGTTTTCTATTGTTATACCAACAGACCTAAAGGCCTCAGCTAAAAGTAGTTATGAAAGTAATACATCTCAAATAGTCTGGAAAAAATGTAGCAGACAGTTGCATATGTAAAACTGTGTTATTACCAGAGGGACAGTGAAACTTGCAAATTTGATTACATATAGAGACAAGACAAATACTGAATCAGGATAATTAAATTTCATTAACTATTCCTGCCTGTTTTTTTTTTTTAGTTTTATTTATTACTTTTATATTTCTTAGGTTTTAAATTTTATTTTTAAAAATATGCAACAACTTAAACTGTGGAATATCTTCACCATGTTCTTCTTATCACTAAACTTGAAATAAAAGTTGCTGCCACTAGAGATCATTGTTGCTCTTCACAGAAAAGCCCATTGTTTAGAGTTTATTTTAGTAAATGCCAGCACATGCAGTGCTGTTCTTCATAAGAATTGACTTCATAATATCAAAACAGAAACGCAAGCAGAAATGATTTTCAAATTCAGTATTTCTTCTGTAAAATTTAGTGACACAATCGTAGCAGAGTTGTAGATGTTTATGTGCCAACATGAACATATCACTGATGACTTGAAATAACTATAGGCCCGACTGTGACAATCTCAGACTTAGTTTTTACAGCAAATGTCAGCTATTTCCTTTTAGCCACATAAATTTTACATTTTAAATTTAATCCTTTCAAACATCTCCTTCATCATTGCATGTTTATAACTATAATTATCAATAAAATTTGAGAACATTTCTCAAGCTTAGTTTAAAATATTTTTGTAAATATATATTTCTCTTGCTGGAATCTCTTTATTTTAAAGTCTTTTTATATAGCATAGGTGGTGCTGTAGATTTTTATTCTTCTGAATAGCTATGTCTTTTCAGTCTTGGATATTCATACAGACAGCAAAATTAATGCAAAACCTCCCATGCAATTTTTATTAGTCTCAAAGTGTTTTGGATACAATACTCTACATTACACTACAATTAAGAGTAGAGTAAAAATATACCAGATGGTAATAAAATAGAAAATACTTCCCTTTTTTTTCCCCACAGTTTATCCTCAAGTGAAAAGGAAAATAATCAAAGTGACGGTGTCTGAAATTGAGAAACTGAGACTAAATCCGCTAATCAACGTTCCCTTTGAGTTTAATAAAGTCAGGACTGAATGACATTCATATTTCTATAGACTGCTGCTCAAAGAAACTAGAGCAAAATGGTAGATCAAGTTTATTTTCTTCTGTACTCTGGCTGGTTGAAGTGTAGCCACCAATAAACATCTTCAGGTAAAAGCCCTTACCATTTAACAGCAGTTTGGAAACATAATGTATTATGAAATGCCTCTTCCTCATCCTTAAAAACACAAGAAAGACAAAATAATCTTCTGTCTTTCTAACAGCTAGAACTGTTTTGTGCGATAATTAATTATCCTTCCATCAAAATAGGGGATTGAAGATGAATTTCAGAAAATCTTATCTGCAAAATAAAAAAAGGGAAATTCCAAATAAAAACTGATCAAAGGGGTAACTATGCATATCAACCAAACAGCTAAATCCTATAGTACATTAAAATAATCCCAAGTGTACAATTGGCAACACTAACTATACTGACTTCTGAAGTATGAAGGATTTTTAATTTAGGGCTCCCTATGGTGATATGTTGTTTATTTTAATGATTGTTGATTGTTTCAGTGATGTATTTCCAAATATGTCCCTAATCTTTTGTGTATTTTTTGTCCTCTTGGGATGCCTTTCCAATTGGTTTAATATGACACATGTACCATTTATTTGAACCATGTTTTATTTTTTGACTTTGATGCGTACAAGCTTTTCCGAAGTGTTTTAAAAACTATATACTTCTGTTTTAAAAACCAAAATTGCAATCTGGAATAACTAGAAAATAAGCTCTTCACTTTGTAAGGTCATGTATAAGCTCATTGCACCATATTTAAGTCTGTTCCATACTCAAGTGACCTAATTTGGTTTATGCAATACTCTAGTACAGGGGCATCAAACTCTCAGCCCGCGAGCCAAATCCAGCGCTCCACCTTGTTTTATCTGAGCTGGCATCTTGTTTCTACCTGGTAGCAACGCCAAGCTCCTTGCCCCTACGCTATTACCAGTGCTGATCATGTGTGCAGCGTGCATGACACGCATTACGCTTCAGGATCAGGAGCAGAATGGTGGGAGCTGTGAGTTTGACAGCCCTGCCCTAGTAGGACAAAAGGCCCTTTCAAGTGTTAATTATTTCTTGTCCATCGTTGTGGATGTAAAGTACTGAGGTTCAAGCCACAAAACTATAAAATGGTAACATTGTTTGACAAGATCATTTCAAGGAATAACTTATTTGGCCTTCTAGGGATTGAGGGTGTGGGGAGTGATTATTTATTTCTTCTTAGGCTCTTCCTGTCTCTTTTTCCCTCTCTTTCCCAAAGAAATTTGGCTTCTGTACTGATTATTAGGCTAGAAAATGTGTTTTAAAAATTTTACTTCAATTTGAATTAATTTTAAAGTGCATGCATGTCCTAATGTTAAGACATCAGCTATCATAGGCCCTAAATATAACTGGGTACTTGTATATTTGCACATATCTCACACATAAATATATGAAGTCAAACACAAGTGAAGGGACTATACAAATGCTAAAGATTTTCTGTAAAATTAAATTTTATAGCACAAGAGAGAATTCAGTTTGGAAGTTAATATATTCCCAGATTATAGTGCTTCTCCAGAAAGAAACAGAAACTTAAAAGAAGAAAATGAGAACAAATACATGAAAAACAAAGTAATGTGAAAAAAGATGTTTTGCCTTCCTACCTTGTCATTTATTAGCATGTACCAAAGATGAGAATAAATACACACAGAGTGATCTAATCGGCAAAGACATATAAGTCAATAAAAAGGGAGATATAGAGATCAGAAAAAAAGAGACTACTTTATTAATATTAAACTAATATTTATAGTTTCCTGCCTTCGGTGTGGTGTTAAAAGAAAAATGGATGCCAAAATGACAGTTGCCATATGGTAATAGACATTTTTGGCATCCTTTGGCCCTCTCATTCACATCCTGTTGATTTCCTGTGTCTTTTACCTACAGTCAAGATTCAACAGCAAGGCCTTGTACACTTTAAGATTCATCTTCACCTTCACATGAACAAGTAGGGGTTTAATGTCTTACAAATAACAATGAAAATCGACAAAAGTCTGCATAATATATTCCATGGTAATAACAGTATTCATAATAGATGAATAAAGCCCACATGCTTGCTTTATTACTTTGTCTTTGCATTGCCCATAAAATCAGTTAAAACATACTTCTTCTTCTAAATTAACATTACTGTATTTCTGATGTTAACTAAAACCAAAAATATAGAGGAATGCTTTTTTTCCACCATATAAGATTGCTATATATCTTTCAAATTGTTGAGACACCTACTTTGGGGGACAATAAATACAAAAGAAGTATAGTACAGTATATCTTTTGATATGGATTCTTGATGTGAGTGATTATAATTTTAACAGATGCTACACTCCTTGATTAAACATTTTAGATTGAGAATGAAGAGCCCTTGAAGACCAAGAATGAAAATAATGTCTTACATGTGCAAAATAAATCTGACTTCTGAAGTACAATAGTCATTTACTGCTATCCAGAGTGCCGTGCAATGCAGTCATCACAGAGTTCACCAACAGGCAATAGATGATAATTCCTGTTTCTTGTGAAAGAAATACTTCCTTGTATTTTACAGATGTAGGGCCAAATCCTTTCATTCTTACTCCAGGGTTGATTTCTCAGTTCTTATTCATGGTAGACAGTAGTACTTCAATCCTTGTCAATGAAATATTGTTAACACCTTCATTAAGGTGAAAAAAGATACCAATTCTTAGTCAAAGAAGACAATTGAGAGGTGAGTAATGAGTTTTGGGCTAGTAAAGAACGAAACTTTTATGTTTAAACTATGCACTTCAAACAGGAACAGATATAAGTATATTATATTTGACAGACCTTTTGAAGCATTTCTTGAAGAGTTTTTAGGATTTTGTGTTAATAATCTGAACAGATTCTAGACGTTAATTACTATATATTTGCAATATATTTATTGCCTGTGAAAAAACCTTGGGTTTGTTGTTGCCATCAAAGTGAAAAGTTCAGATTGTCCTTGTACACATTATTCATTCTCACTTAGCAGTTCATTTGACTTTCAAAGTGAGAACATTGTAAAATGTAGTATGTGTTTATGGAAGTATATAGCAATTAGCCATTATAATTGCTATCAGCCTTTAACAACTATTTGAAAGAATAAGGAGTAAATGCTGTTATTTTAGGGAAAAAACCCCCCACCAACCTGAAGGATAAGTTTGTGGAAATGTTGCAATGTTTTATCTCACAGTTAACATTTCTAGAAATAATCTTTAAAATGTTGTTTTGTCCTATTATTTTTTCAGTCTCATTTGTTTCTACTTTGAATGTGCATATCATTTCATTTTCTTTGAGTATAGATCAAGCAGAAAACAATAGTACAAGGCTTATGTTTATAAGACTCTGTTGTGTAAAATCTGTTATTTCTGGGTTTGAACCATTCTTTCTTAAATTTTACTCGTAAAATTATTTTTTTTTCTTAGTAGAAAAACTGCTATTTGAAGCAAAAATCACCAAATGGAAATATCAAAGTAATGATAGACAAAATTTACATATATGAGTGAAGTTAACTAAGAAACTAATATTCTAGATGTGTTTGCAAATGAGTCCTTCTTCAGCAAAATGCATATTAAAATCTGTGTATGAAACACCTCGTGTTAAATTACAGTGACTGGTAGAAGGCAAGAGGAAGGTCACTGTAGCTGATAAACATAGTTATGCAAATGTGTTATTGTGAGAAGGCACTGAACAGGGTTAAAAATTGTGCTAAGCAGGAGGTCAATCAGAAATTTCATGGGTCTTTCTAGCCTTGAAATTTTTAAAAGTGAGGAGATGAGAAAGGAAGAAAATTAAGATTAAAGTAGGAGGTTTTTTATTTTATGGGTTGGTTCTAATTGAGGAATAAAAATTTCTGGTCTTCTGGAAAAAAAATGTCAATAACATTTACATTTCCATCAGAAAAAAACCCTTATTTTATTAAAGCATTTGAGAATTATTTCAGGTCTCTGTATATCCACCAAGCACACAAATATTTAGTAGCCCCCTCTGAGTTTCTTCATCTCTAGACTCGGCAGAAGCTCTCTGATCAGTGACTAGACTGATTTCATTTGTAGCGGTCATTTTAAGTATTATTCTTATACTTAAGGGATTTTTTCGTTAGCTTGTGAACAGCTTGTGTTGCAAAGACAACAGAGAGAACAACAATCCATACTGGAATCGAATCTACTGGGTTAATAGGGACCTCACCAGTGATTTTGTGTGCTTGTAACTTTTGCTCTGGGGTGGTAGACAGACTATCATGCTGATAGGGGCCAGACAGAGTAAATGACAATAATAGTGGATATATATATACTGAGATTTATTTAAGAATTTGCAATCTCTACCTCTAGCGTGTAGCAGGCTTCCACTTGAGAATGGAAAAGTTTGGGTTTGGACACTCACCTTCTACCTCCCACACACAAAATTACTTGTTGCCTGTCAACAATCACAGTCAAAGCCATTTTTTTATTTTGCATAGGAAACAGTTTAACCCAGGTTGTTTTGCAGCTATTTTACTGCAATATGCTGTTGTCTGAAAAAGTACCAGGAGCTTGTTTCTGCCCCTGGGACAAGACCCCACAGATGGAACAGATGAGGAAGAGCCATTTTTATCTTAAACCGCTGTGGACGGTGGATCATCATGTTTGGGTAAATGGCAATATACTGAGTTTTCCTCATTTTTACACCTTTTTTAACACTTCTTTGTGCTGTACAATTTCTTAGTAGAGGTTCCTTTCACAGTACCCACAGAGGTTCAGCAGAGTGAGGCAAAGGTTGATATTTCTTCTGACACACATCTGTGCAGTGCCTGCTGTGGGATTTACAACTCCAGGAGGCTTGTGCACTGATCCTTCACCCTGGCAGAATTTCACCTGTACTGTGGGCCACAAATGAGAGAAGAAAACTGCTGCTCTGAATTTTTTCCCCTGGCTGATGCAGCAAAAGAACGATGAGCATGAAGGACATACAGAAGAGTATTTTGCCAGCTTGGACAAAGATGCAAGAAAATTCTATCACTAAGTCCCGCACTGAACAAAAGAGGCACTACAAATAATAGATCAGAACTGGACTGATATATGCAGTTAAACGAAGGAACCCTTCTCCTTTGAGAGAGGGAATAAGTGGGTTATAATACATTCATCCTACACAGAAGAGTTTGGGAGTACAAGGAAACTTTGAGAATGGTTATGCCTGATTTTTCGGTTTCTCTTATAGTCTCTCTATGTGGCTTTCCCTGAGATTATTGAATAAAAGATGCTAGCACATAAAGCTGGAAAAATGTCACTGAAACTCCATAATGAAGACATGCCACTGTTATTTATGTTATATAAAAGGCATATCAGGCACCAATACTTTATCTTGTCTATAGGTGGCAGAAGAAGACTAAGTCTTATGAACAATAGGTGGAATAGTGTTTAAAGTTATTTGAAGTCTAAAGATGAATATTCTCTTAATAATACATGAACATTATTTAACAGGAACTACAGAGTCAATAGAATGTGAACATTGACTCCCCCTCTCCAAAAAAAACCCATTGCAGCCAGAACTGTCCTTTTCTTCAATGAAGTGAAAAGCTCGTTCAATTTGCTCAGCGTGGGAGACTTTGTCATTTTAACTGGATGGCACAATAGATATTGATAAAAATAAAAGTCTTTTAACATAATAGCAATGCAAGACAATACCAACGAAGTGTCTTGCTTGCCAGCAATGGCCATTAAAAATGTATTAAAACTTGCATTCAAATCTTTTATTTCCTAAAAATAAAAAAGGTTGATAAGTGCTTACATGCAAAAACTTTCTCATAAGGTAAGAAATAGAGAGAGACAGGGAGCTCATGAAGGAGGCCACCAGATCTAAACATAAAACACAAAAGCAAAGTAAAGGACCCATGAGACTTGGGGTGGGGAGTGGGGGGCGGAATAAAAGCACACATCAATGCCTAGATTCAACCAGAGAAAGACACAATAATTTTAAACAATTCAATAGATTTCATATATATGTCTGACCAAAATATAATTTAAAGCTTCTGTCTATCCATAATTTTATTTTTTTTACTCTACTATAAATCTCTGTTACTTTCTAGAATAAAGAGGTGTTCACTAGAAGAAATTATCAGTATTTCATGTAAAAGATGCATTTGTGTAAAGCTGGGAGCCTTTTAACTGCATAGTAGTAAACAAAGGGGGAATAAAAGAATCCTTCATGAAAGCGTTGCCTCGCTTTCACTTACTGACCCTGCTAAACTGTTTTGTACACAAGTGAAGTATACATGGCGGATTGTCTAGTAAACAAAAAGGATAGCTTTCACTGTGGGAGAATGGTGGAGAGAGAAGATGAAAGGATCCAAAACAATCCATGGCGAGATTTTCCGATGAAACAGCTAGTAAGGAAGGAACTATTGTTTTACATTGCCTCACAAGAAAGCATTTATATTAAAACAATCTGCAGATGTAGGTTGTGCAAAATATTAGGGACAGTACTTGCTAAACTCAGTTTGTTCAGCTATTTCTCCTCTTTCAAAAATTCATAAGTCCTGTAAATCCTCAGAGCCCACTGTCTAATTATACTGGGCATCTTGTATACCTTCTCATTAAAAACTAACCTCCTATTTTAATGACTTGGTTGAAATCCTTTGAAGATCAGACTGTTAGTGACGGAATGTTGTACTCTGAATACCCCTTCATGCTGCCCTCCTCCCTTTATTCCTCTCTGAGCTTTGGTCTTTTCTTTTCTCTTTATTTCTTTAAACCAATTTTAGATGCCTTACCTGACTCCAAGTGAAAAACACTGAGGTGCTTTGTTTGAAGGCCACTTCTGCACCCTGACAGAATGGGTCGGTCTGAGTTAAGTGTTTAGGTGGCTTTTAGCTAATGGGAAAGAGTCTCTTATCTATTTAGCTGAGCCAGTTGCTGAACAGATGTATCTCTGACACAATGCCGTATTTACAGTACCATATCTTTAACAAATTGGGCTATATTCATTCCTGGGGTAATTCCAACTGACTTCATTCAAATTACACAAATGATTAATTTGTGCTCTGGGTTTCAGATGACAAACCCTCTGCCATTTTTGTATTTAACGGGTGTTTTTCTTTTATCATTAGTTTCTGGACAGTATCAATAAGGTTTGTACAAAAAGTTTAATTCACCATTTGAGTCTTTGGGTTATGCCACTCATCAAAAGATTTCAGACAGTTTCAGGGTTTAGAAATCAAGAAACAGATGTATTTCCTTCTTTAATTTGCTTCTTTCAAAACTGTTATTTTCAGGTTCTTTACAAGCAATTTTAATGACTCTCTGTATGCATTTTAGTCATAACTGTTACTTGATTCAATTATAGGTGTTCTCTTTCTGTATTTTGGGATTTTTTTTAATGTCGAAGGAATAAAGAATGCATTCTTCATTCCACACGGACACCTTTACGGTCTCTCCCAAACAAGGATGAAGAATTCTAGTACTGAAATAAAGAATAAATGTTTATTTTGTTGGAGGTAAACTTATCATTGTTTTCCTAGTTTTTTGTCATTATAAATCAAAATATAGGTTTTACATGGACTTGCTCTTGCAAAACCAAATATATTGACAAGAACATTTAAAAAAGTGGAGTATAATTAATATGCACATTCTTTCATTTCCAAAACCTATATAGGTAATAATTTCTGTGTTATTTAGTAGATCTTATATATCTTACTTTATTAAAATTCAGAGGAGGCCATACTTTGATACTTTGACTTGCAACAAATGCTACTTTACTCAATAAGCTTTCTCATTTATTCCAATCAAAAAGTGACATGCTTTATATCCAAAGAAAAACATACATGAATCTTCCTTATTTCCACATTAAAAAGATGAAAATATAACTTGCTATGAAAAACATGAAGTTTAAAATTCGTTACAAATTATCCTGGAAATTATATTTTGTTTATTTTGACAGGTGTAGAGAAAAATTCATAAAATATTTCATCTCCGTATTGAACATAATGGGAATAGGGACATTATTTTGATACATGGTTTTACTAACAAGTTTCAAGATGAAATATTGCCTATCATAGAAAATACACCTATTCACAAGCAAAAAAAAAAATAATAATACAAAAATTGCAAGCTTTAATAAAACCCAGGACTTACTGATTAAATAACATTTTATATTCAAGAGATTCTCTAACATAAAGGCCTTTATTTAAAGGGTCTGATGGGCTGAGAGAGAAGTTTTATTTATTCTATAGGTGCTTTTCTTCAGTACAATTCCCTCATGCCTAGAATAAACCTAGAGTTAGGAAAGAACAAGTGGAGCTCTTATTGAAAAAATTCCACATCAAAACACAAATAACTTTCTATTAGCCATGTCACCAGGTTAAAGAATAGGTAGGCAGAATTCAAGCAATTATCAGGGAAACACTGGAACATTCTTCGAAACAACCCTGACCTTAATAACTTGTTTAAAAATCTTCTCCTGATGGCTTATGGAAGAAGCCCAACTTAAAAGACAAAAGTGTACTCTTAAAGTGCATTGTTCATCACTGTAGACCCACAGTGGCAAAGCCACCTGATGGCAATTACTTTTGTGGTGACTGTGACCGTGTAATTCAACCCCCAAATAGAAGTGTTTTATTTTATACCCTTATTAGAGGAAAAAACATATCCTCTCCTATTTAATGAATAATAACATGCACTACAAAGAGTGTTTCAGTAGTGTATCCAACCAAATGTCCTTGCACCACAGTTAGTGTGTGGATCAGACTACAGAAATTATGATGGAACAAATGTGTAAAGAATCTGCTTTTCATTAGTTGAAATGACGATGCCTCTCAGCAAGCTGAATACACTAACACTGGGAGAGATACTAATCTCAGGTACTCAGCCTACAAAGCTTCTTAGTTCAACAGCTAATATGTTTATGAGCTTCTGAAGCCACCCATTCAACACCTCTCAGGTGCAAGGACTCATCCTTCTAAAATGATGAAGTTTGTAAATAAATAAAGAGGATCTTCAGTTATAGTTTCTTTCCAGTTTCTACCGGACAGGCAGAAGCAAAACCACCACCACCAAAAAAGTTAAATTTATAGATTTAATTTACATGTACAGATATTTTATGTCATTTAAATATTACTACTTTCTTACTTCTTTGAATTTCTCTAGTGCAATACAGGGAGAGAGTGCTACAAATGTTACATGTGACATTCAGCTGTGGAAATACACAATCAAGGGAGAAATATTTTAAATTGTGACAGATTATTCTTTTAGTTCAACATCTTACAATAAAACTTGGCCATAATATTTAAAGACATTGCCTACATTATCTGAAAAGTGCAGTTACTCTTTCTTCCATTCTTTCCTTTTTTTCTCCTTTTTGTTTTTTTTCTACTCTGGAGAGAAATACTCTGATTTTCTGGCTCCCAGAGAAAAGAGAAGCTTCTGTCTTTGTGTGGATGTCTCATTCTCTGAAAGTAGGAGGAGTTTTCACTTTCTTCTGGACTGCTGTAAGATCTTAGCATTTTTGTGATTTACTTGGGGGTTGTATTGACTATCTGCACCTAAATTTTAATGTAGACTACTGTTAGAGAGTACCATGTGAGAAGTAAAACTGTCTTCATCTCAGAAGCAAAGACATGCTTTTCAGTTCTGAACATCTCTCTAAATCTCCTGCTCTCTCTATAATCACCAAGATTTAGTTAAAGCCATTGAATTTGAAGTGTGAAGCAAACTGTTTCAATGCTTCATTATTTAGACTGCTAAAATGTGGCCTGAAATTCAAAACAGAATTCATCTTGCTTAAGATTTTAACCTTTGAATTCTTTGTAAGAGATGGGTTAATAAATTGCTCATTGATAGATATTTCTTCTAAGATAGGTGTCTGCAAACTATACAAATTTAAGTTTCTTTGGATATGTTGAATAAGTCCAGCTTCTTAGTAAAGCACATTTTTAGATCCTCACTTACAGAGGGACAGAATGACTGATGTTGGAAGAGACCTCTAGAGATCATCTTGTCCAAGCACCCTTCTCAACCACATCAGCTAGAGCCAGTTGTCCATAACCAAGTCTAGCAGGGTTTTGATTACCTCCACAGAAAGAGTTTTCATAACCTCCTCTCTGGGCAACCTGTTGCAGTGTTTAACCACCCTCAAGGTAAAAAAAATAAAAAAACCCAAAAAGTTTTAAATGTATTCAGGAAAATTTTTGTGCATTTTAATACGCCTCTTGTCCTGTCATTGGACACCATTGAGACAATCTTGCTTCTCTCTTCATTCCCTCCCATCAGGCTTATATTCATTGAAAGGATCCCCCTAAGCCTTCCCCTTTTCAGGCTGAAAAATCCCAGCTGTCTTAACCTTTCTTCATGAGAGATCAAGATGCTCCAGTCCCTTCATCACCTTTTTGACCCTTTGAGGGACTCTGTTCTATATGTTTATGTCTCTCTTGTACTGAAGAGCCCAGAACTGGACACAGTGCTCCAGGAGTGGTCCCGCCTGTGTGGAGGAGTAGGGAAGGATCTCTCAACCAGCTGGCAATGTTCTTATTAATGCAGCCCAGGACACTGTTGGTCTTTTTTTTTTAGTCTAAGTTTGGACTGCTGGGTCATAGTCAGCTTATTATAAACCAGGACTCTGAAGTCTATTTCTGTAGAGCTGCATGGGGATTGGTCCTCCCTAAGTGCAGCATTTTGCATTTCCCTCCATTGAACTCTTTGAGACTCCCGCTAGCCCAATTCACCAAACTGTTAAGGTCCCTCTGAATGGCAGCACAACCACCTGGCCCCACATTCTCTCCTCCCAGTTTTATATCATTCACAAAATTGCTACAGGGATACTCTATCTCATTATCCAGGACAGCGATGAAGATGTTGAATAGTATTGGACCCGGTATTGTCACCTGGACACAGCACTAGTGACTGACCTCCAGCTAGACTTCATGTTACTGATCTCAGCTCTCTGGGTCTAATTGTTATTACAGTTTTCAATCCGTCTCACTGTCCACTTTTCTAACCCGTTTTTCTTAGTGTTTCTATGAAGATGTGGGAGACAATGCTAAAACTTGACTGAAATTGAAGTAAAAACATCCACCAAGTTGGTTGCTTCGTTATAGCAGGTTGTTAGGTTGGTTGAAGATGATTACTCTTTCATAAATCTATGCTTCTTTCTTGCCCTTCATGTATTCGGATGTTTTCCTGGAGGATATTCTCCACCACTTTCTCAGGGACAGAGATGAGAATGACCCGCCTGTAGCTGTCTTTAGCTTTCTTTTCACCCTTCTTGGACAGGAGTGATGTTGGCTTTCTTCCAGTCTTCAGGTATCTTTCCCAGTTACCACGATTATTCTGAGATAACTGAGTGGGACTTCACAATGATATGAGCCTGTTCCTGCAGGATTCATGGATGTAGCCCATCGAGGCCCATGGATTTGTTCGTGTCTAATTTGTTAAAGTGATCTTTAAATTTGAGGGAGTGTAAGTCTACCTACAGAGATGAAATCTGCCTTCTCGCAAAATTCTATCTGGTCGAGGAGCCTCAGATATATGTATACAGATATTTTCTTGGTTTGACTTTTTTCCTTGGTTTTTTCCTAGCCCATGTGTGTTGATGTGCGTTCATGCACACCACAAGTGCTTACTTTGCCTCTCTGTGCAGTCCAAACTGCATGGCCAAACTGTCTCAGCATGCTGAACTCATCCCTTTTATTCATTTATTTCTGAAATTTCTTAATCTTTCTAAACATCCTTTCTAAATATTAAACAGTAGAAAACTCTGGATTTTTCTGGCGCTGTTTTCATGAACATCATTTACAAGCATAAAACGTCCAATATCCTATTTCTGTTTAGGATTATGTTTGTTCCATTTGCTCCAACTTCGCATGGGGACCTCTTACAGCTAGCTGTTGTGGTTCTCTGCTGTGACTTTGAAATCCTTGTCAGTCTCAGAAAATTTGAATGTTGAATGTGTTTGCATTCTTTGCTCCTGTGTTTACGACTTGTTAAATCACACCAAAATACCTATGATTCATATGGTCCTCTTTGTCAAACAATCCAAGCCTTGTCTACAGAGCTGGCCAGTTCTTTTAAATTTTTCTTTTTTTAAAATTTTTAATGGCCTGGAAATTTCTACCAGTAGTCATTGCATTTATTTCTTCATCTTTTAGGACCGTGAAAAGGGACTTTGCGTGTATTACACTAAGAACAGATCTTTATGACACTGCAGAACGAACAGCTCTCGATAATGTTTTTCAATTTACTTTTATCTTTGTGTGATTGCATGTAATGAGAAAACGAGCTTGCATCATGTTTTTTCTTTAACAGCTTGACACATACAATTCAGTCATATGACAATGTACTGTAGTAACAGTTACCTTTATCAACTAAAACTCTACTTTCGTAGAAATTATCAAGTTTGAAAACAAAGTTTTGTATGACTATGGGCCACATCTCTATAAACTTTTGCATGAAAATATGAAAAATGCTTTTGCTCTGAACACTTTCTTTGTATTAATTGCACTGTTATATTTATTGTCCTTGATTCTCATAGAATATTTTTGCTATTTGGAAAGAAATCCATGCCTTTATCTTAGGATGATAGTGGTAAAGGTTAATTATTTCTGGTATAATCATTTTAGTCAGAAATAAATGTTTTGTATCAAAAATTTAGCAACTCTTTCTTACCTGCATTAGGCCTGCTGTATTTAAAGGAGCACAGTGAAATAATTCAATCATTTGATCTGTTATACATGGTAACATATATCTCAATATGCAAAGAAGCTTTTACTGCTGTATCTACAGGTACACTAATGCCATAATTTGGATTGAGGTTGGCCTTAGCTTTGAGGAAATTTGAATCTAGCACTCAGCTTTACAGCAACCAGTTCTTTACTGGGTTTTAGTAAAAATTCATATTTTAGCATATGTAAAGTTTATAAATATTCTAACTTAGTTCATATCTCTTACAGGAACTCAGGTATAGATCTTATATAGTGACTTTACTCCTTGTGGTGTTTATTTTCTAAATCAATGAACACTTAATTAAAACAAAAAGACTATGACAAAAAAAAAATCTCTTCCTCTTTTCAAGGCTAGGTTGCATTAAATATAAGAAGTCTTTGGAGAGATCTTGCTTGCTTATTTGTTTTCTTATTTTGAAAAAAAAGTTTTTTTCCTGTTGCTTTTACCAATGAATGCAGTGATTGTTTATCTTTACATTGCTAATACATAGCAAACCCTGGCAAGCACATAGGTATAGGAGGAGGGAAATTTTTTGTTCTAGAATTCATTTAAGACCATGTTTTCTACTTTTTGAGAGAGTCATCTATGAGTATTACTAAGAACTTTTTTCTCTTACAGTTTAGAGTGAAATAAAGTATTTCAGTTTACACACTTATGTATTTCTCCTCAAAATTTTATTAAATTAAAAAAACAAGATTCAAATCCATCTAACAGAAATCAAAATTTAGTTTGATGGCTTTGTATTTTTTCAAAAAGAATCTTACTGTTTTTTTTTCTCTATCCCTCCATCATGAAGAAAAAAAAAGAGGAAAATACTGAATGTGAATATCTCAATTTCCTCATTCATCTCTGACACAAAACAAAATTAATTCTAACAATATTCTCTTAGTTCCAGCCCCTACTACCTCAGGAAAGATGGCTAGAGAGTAAATTTGAACACTCAAATACTTGATTGTTCACCCTGTTGAATTGTCAGTTTCAAATTGCTTCAGGCAACTTTCTCTGAGATAAATCTGCAGAGGTGCTATCCTTAATCAGGTGGAATGTGACCTTTCAGTGCCACTGGGCCTCAGAGGCCAGGTTTGATCTCATTCTCTTTTATTAGCAGTATAGTCGTAACCTTTGAATTGAAACATTTCTTTCTTTTCAAACCATTTTATCAAAGTCTAAAATATTTCAAACATAGCAAAAGATTTCCAGAAATGTTTCATTTGGAAAAAAAAATTAACAAAACCAGTAAACCCAGTTAGCGTTTTTGAGTAACTTGTATCATTCCAACAAATCGCTCTACAGAATGTGCTTCAGCCTGGGTCACTTTGTTATGCTTTCTCCTAACATGCCAACATTACTTCAAATACTACTTTCTTAACAGTCTCCTTTGAGACCAAAGTAGAAGCGCTCACATCAGGAGGAATCACTTTCCCTTCACCTCAAAGGCTGCTTCCACCAGTGAGCTGGTGTGTCTCCTTTATAACATCAGTTCTGCTTTGACCTGAGCCAGCCGCATTCCTGGTCTCCTTGCTGAGAGCCCACAACCCTGTACAGATTGGCAAAGGGGCAGTGACAGCTTTGCAGATGCTACCATCACAGCAGGTTTGTAGGGAAAGGGGACAACCTGATCATGAATTTCCCTTTTTATCCAACTGTCAGGCAATACTAAGGCTTGGAATAACCTTAAGATACAGGATACTATTAATTAGAGTTTTAGAATTCTCTCTTTCTCAGAAGTAGGGTTTTAAACAAAACTGCATACAAGGTTTGATTCTAGAGATAACGCTAGATTTGTGTCTTTCTCAATGAAGAAATAAAATCACAGTACCTTAGTAAAAGTACTAATTTAAACCAAAATTTTCACATCTGGTCAATAACTGCCTTCTGAAGAAGAGTACGAGTATGACGTTGGTGTAACTGACAAGTAGGAGTAGGTGTAGGTAGTAGGTGTAGGTGTTGGGCCATAGGTTGGACTCGATGATCTCAAAGGTCTCTTCCAACCTTACAATACTGTGATACTGTCATACCATGATGTTCACTCAGTTCCAGTACAGATCAAACTATTCTTTGCATCATCAGTATATAACAAATTCTTGACCTACAAGGAGCTGCTTTTAAAGGAGGGTCTTACACAAACTTTCTAGAATTAATTTTTATGTTTATTTTGTACAGTTTGAGTGAGTTTGAATTAATAAACAGAAGGTGGATCTAACCTACAAATCTCAAGTGGTGTGTTTCAGCTTCCAAAGCATACATATCGAGAGATATCTGAGATGCCACAAGACATCTGAGATATTCTGCACACAGCTGGCATATATGACATGGAATCTATGGGAAACTCGTGTTTCTGGTGAGGAACTGCAGGTCGGATTAGATAATCTCAGATATCGCAGAGGATCCTGGATAGCTATTTTTAAGTAACTCATTGCAATGCTGAATTTTAAGTAATGTAAATCTCATCTCAGTTAGGGGGATCCAGGATGTAACTTGCAGTTTGCAAGAGCTTCTTATTCTTTATAACTACCTTGGAAGAACATAGGGAAAATAGCAGTTGGGCAGCAACTAAGAAACCACCGTAAGTGGAAAAAAATGAGAAGGGATACTACAAATTAAGTCTAGCCTCCAGTCAGTGTAGCCACATAACCTGACTAAAGCAAAAATATACTGGTTACTTCTTTCGTTATAGTCATGCGAATTTTACAAAATTCTGTGAAAAGAAACTAATCTTCCATAGACTGGAAGAAACAAACACACACAGCTATTACAGAAAATGAAATATGGTATTATTATGCCACATTTCTAGGTTTGCAGAATCACAGAACCACAGAACAGTAGGAGTTGGAAGGGCCCTTTGGAGATCACCTAGTCTAACCTCTCCGCCAAAGCAGGTTCACCTGGAGCAGGTTGCACAGGAGTGCATCCAGGCATATTTCGAATTTCTCCAGAGAAGGAGACTTCACAGTCATCCTAGGCAGCCTGTTCCAATGCTCCATTACTCTCACAATAAAGAAGACTTTTCTCACATTCAGGTGGAACTTTCTGTGTTACAGTTTATACTCATCACCCCTTGTTCTGTCTCTGGGTGCCAATGAAAAGAGTCTGACTCCATCCTCTTCACACCTGCCCTTAGATATTTATAAGGACTTTCTCATTTTCCTTTTCAGCAACACAAAATATTAGTTTAAAATTTTCAATATCTTTTAAAATTAAATACATTAAACCTTAGAGGGTTAAAGTTCAAGAATGTAATAGGTAAAAATTGATCCAAAGTAATTCTTCCAGATTTGATTTTGTAAAAATGATAATCAAAAACATTCTTGTTTGATTTGAGCTGAAGAAACATTTTTCCTCTTCTGAATTCCCATTAAGGGAATACATTAAATGTCTAGGTAAATAATCAAATGTCAAGCCTCAAATTTGTAACTGTATGAAAGAAATAAACCTATTACTGCATTAAAAAATTGTTTTAAGCTCTAACTCCCCCCCCCAAAAAAAAAACTACAGTGACTGAAGACATTGGGAACAAAGTGCTTAGGAAAATTTTAAAGCACCAGAACAGTTTGAAAGAGTTGGGCTTGTTTAGCCTAGAAAAGAGAAGGCTGTGGGGAGACCTTATAGCAGCCTTCCAGTACTTAAAGGGAACCTACAGGAAAGCTGGGGAGGGACTCTTTAGCAGGGAGTGTAGTGACAGGATTAGGGGGAAGGGTATAAGATGAAAGAGGGGAGATTTAGATTGGACAAAATTATTAGAAGAAATCTTTTACTGTGTGGGTGGTGAGGCACTGGAACAGCTTGTCCAGAGAAGCTGCAAATGCCCTATCCCTGGAGGTGTTCAAGGCCAGACTGGATAAGGCTTTGAGTAATCTGATCCAGAAAAGTGTCCCTGCCCATGACAGAGGGTTTGGAATTAGATGATTTTTAAGGTCCTTTCCAATCCAAACCATTCTATGATTCTACGAATTTAAGGCCAGTGGTTTGTGATAAATCAGCTTTACCTTTGTACATCTTACAAACAATTTCGTTAAGTCAAAGCACACGTATCCAGCACAAAACATTCTTAATATTCCTTACATAATGTGTGCAAGGCTAGACAATTTATTTGTTCCTTTTCATTTTCCTTTTTATTCTGTTGCTTCAGATTTTGTCCTAATGCCTATCAAATCTTAAACTATGGAAAGAGAAAAGGAAAGAGAAAGAGAAAGAGAAAGAGAAAGAGAAAGAGAAAAAAGGAAAAGTTATTCATCAAGCTGNGACATTGGGAACAAAGTGCTTAGGAAAATTTTAAAGCACCAGAACAGTTTGAAAGAGTTGGGCTTGTTTAGCCTAGAAAAGAGAAGGCTGTGGGGAGACCTTATAGCAGCCTTCCAGTACTTAAAGGGAACCTACAGGAAAGCTGGGGAGGGACTCTTTAGCAGGGAGTGTAGTGACAGGATTAGGGGGAAGGGTATAAGATGAAAGAGGGGAGATTTAGATTGGACAAAATTATTAGAAGAAATCTTTTACTGTGTGGGTGGTGAGGCACTGGAACAGCTTGTCCAGAGAAGCTGCAAATGCCCTATCCCTGGAGGTGTTCAAGGCCAGACTGGATAAGGCTTTGAGTAATCTGATCCAGAAAAGTGTCCCTGCCCATGACAGAGGGTTTGGAATTAGATGATTTTTAAGGTCCTTTCCAATCCAAACCATTCTATGATTCTACGAATTTAAGGCCAGTGGTTTGTGATAAATCAGCTTTACCTTTGTACATCTTACAAACAATTTCGTTAAGTCAAAGCACACGTATCCAGCACAAAACATTCTTAATATTCCTTACATAATGTGTGCAAGGCTAGACAATTTATTTGTTCCTTTTCATTTTCCTTTTTATTCTGTTGCTTCAGATTTTGTCCTAATGCCTATCAAATCTTAAACTATGGAAAGAGAAAAGGAAAGAGAAAGAGAAAGAGAAAGAGAAAGAGAAAGAGAAAAAAGGAAAAGTTATTCATCAAGCTGCATTTAAATAGGTTCAGGATAGAAAAAATAATAACTGAAGAATATATCACAACTGTGTTACATAACATTTTCATGTTTACATAGTCACACACATAGGTATGTTCTACACATAAAGCTATTACCATTCATCACCACAGTTTTGAAGATGTGTTCATTTACACTTATTTTTTCAATACATTGAAAAATAAATATGAGCTTAGAGAAAACTTGCATCCCAACTTAATATAGATTATGTAATATTATTTTATTTCTTGTTTAGAAAACAGCTACTTAGTATGAGGAACAATCCAAATTTGGTTTGATTACTGAGGTTTAGTATTTGGATTTGAATTGTTTGCACTAAACAATGGTAAGTTCATAGGAAACCTCCAAACTTTTCAGGTGAATCATAAAAATGATTAAAAAAAAAAATTTAGAAATATCTAGAATCTGAAGGTTTTGGGGGTTCGCATAGTGATTCTATCATGTAGTGTTAATTTGCTTGCTCTTACTCTGTGTTTTTCTGCTTGTTGTTCTCTCAGGCTGCATTTGACTTTATTAGATGAAATATGTCAGAGATTGTTCTTTGGATGTAAAGCCAAGACACATGACACCACTCAGAGATTAATTTTCTTCCATGGGTATCTATATCAAAACTGCCTACCATGGTCACTGGTACGTGCTTTCTTTTGAGATCACCAAAGCAATGACTGGCAGAGTGCTTGCTGTCACAGCCTGGAACTGTGCTTAGGAATGTGCTGACAATTAAGTAGTCTGGACAGTCACACACCTGTACCTATGCTCTGGCTTTGTTTTGCTTAGTGTAAATGAATCCTAACAGCTTTTACTTAAATATTTTTGTCATGATTCAGTTGATTTCCTATACAAAAATCTGTCTCCCATCATGGTAAACATAAGTCACTTCTGCATTGCTGACAGTAAAATGTTCTCTTATCCACAGCAAATTAATAACACCTGCTTCTAAAACCGCTATAAGGAGCACGCTAATTTGCCTTTCCTCCTATTCTGAGCAAAATATACAATATCCTCTCTCTACAGCCCTTCTGAAAATTCTCAGAGATACAAGTCTGACCGAGTTCATCAGTTTGCCACTGTGTTAATTAATTGATTCAGGAAGTAATGAAGTTGCTTCATGGTAAGCAACAGTTACCCCACTGATTTAACATTTGAAGCGTAAAATGATTAAAACCCTACCAAACAACTGATGCTGTAGAAAGACAAGATGGGGTTAATATCACCTAACTGTGGCCATCTGAAGGCCAACGGCTACCGTGAGAGACTTGCCTATGCTCATTCTACATAAAAGAAGAAAGATTTTTCCAGAAAGTGACTCAGTTGATGCTGAAATAAATCTATAACAGGAGGAAAGACCTAAGAGAGGATCTCATCTAGTTTAACCTCGGGTTTTTATATGGAAGAAATAGGAAATAATCCATTCTACTGTACTGTTTCAAATTGATTTCTGTTTTACTTCAATAGATATCTTCATATTCAATTTGTCTGTGGTGTGTTTCCTTATAGACTTGTCTCATTCTTGACATTATGCTTAGGATTTGGCTTACTGTTGTGGGGATTTTCTTAATAATATTTAAGTTTTAATTTTGATAGGTTAGTTATATTAATTCGAATTTTGTTTAAGGTTTAAGTGTAGATCAAAGAAATTGAAATTTGACATTTACTATATAGCTGCCTACATTGTATTCAGGAGAAATAGGATATCTAGTGCTTGATGCAATTTGATATGTTCAAATACGACAAGACTTGTGGGACACATAGCCATAACAAATAAAAAAACTGAGCCAAAATCTAGAAACATACATAATCATCATAGCATTAAGGTGACAAGAAACAATCAATATAATCATGTTTAAACAACATAATATTCCTCCCTTTCCAAGACAGCAGGCTTTGTGAGAAGTAAAAAGCAGTGAATGGCACAAATATTGAGCTGTTGACATGTTTTCATGTTATGCTTTCCTATGGCAGAAATGGTCCAGGTATCTAACTAGTTAGAAAACAACTGGCAAAGTGTTAATCAGAGGATTACAATCGTGTTGGAAAAATGAAGGGGAGAGAAAAATTATGAGAGTGACCTAGGTCTGCGTCATATTTCTGTTACTGATTTTGACAGTTAAAGAGAGCATATTCTTAATGAGTCTTACCTTATAAATGATAACAAGCTGTAGAGAAAAAGGAGGTAAGGAGTTTTGGGATTAGAACTAAAAAATATTTAAGCAAATTAGGTAAACTGTCTTAAGGAGAAAGAATGCAATTCGATAATACAAATGCTGCTTAGACAAAAACTACTACACAAACAGAAGATCAGTGAAAGTACTACTAGATATTAGTTTAGTAGAAAAAAAATCTGGAAGTAACATGAATGAAAAGCTAAATGAAGCAGCACAGGATTCCATAAATATGTGTTAGTCAGGTCTGCTTGAGGATAAAACAGCTATCTATCCACATTGCCTGTCTGTGTATGCTAATCACAACGTTTTGGGGAAATATCTGCATGTCCCTAAGGACCTACTGTCCTTCCAGCATGGATTTACTTGCTCTATGGAAAGTGAGACCCATGCCTGTATCCATATCATTTGTTCTTGTGGGAGGCAATAAGATCTGGAAGAAGAGGGAGGTTGATGCCCCTCCACAGACAGTCTAACAGTTTTTCAGAGAAAGCTCAGAGATGATCCGACACAGGACAGACAGGATGGCTAAACAGCTTGTACTCAGTTGATACATTTGGGCAGGACCAAGAAGCAACCAGAGATTCAGACTGCACTTTCTCAGCTACAGTGAAGATCCAGGCAGTTAGATCAATTTTATGTTCCTGACACGAGTTTGTCTTTATAGTTAATTTTGTCGTCAGATAGCATTTTTACTTATATCAAGGGTAACATATTTCAGAAATTCTCAATAGTGAGCCTTGGTTACATTTCTGGAAACATAAAATAAAATTAAAATACTAAGTGATGCAAAGTAGATACAATTCTATATCTATTGGTTTCCTGATTTATCATTTCCTAGGACTCCTTCATTTCTGAAAATTCAGTATATTTGGACTTTACTCACATTTAATTTTAGTGTAGCTGAGCAGCTGTCATCCTGCATGGTTATTTTATAACCAGCATTTGCTGTCTACACCTATGTACATTTAGCTGGTAAATACCTGTTATGTTTCAACTTCACTTTTCTGCTTTTTGTATACGAGGACATTTGCATTATCAAAGAAATACAAAACAACACAGAGTCTTGTTATGTACATGTGCATCAGACGTGTGTAATTTTCCATAACCATAAATAAGAGCTTGAATAACCTTGATCTTCTGTTCTGTCATATTGTTTTTAAGCTGATGTAACACCATTGACATCAATGGACTTACCCCAGTATGAAATTGGTGTAATGGAGTGGAAAATCATTGCCGAAATCTCTAAGGGGATATTCAAAGTTCCCTTTACTATAAGCTGTCTATTAGACTGGAAGATCCGTAGTTTGTATTTCCATGTTTTGATGTGTATATCAAATGATGAAAAACTGTAAACCACTCCAAATGGGAAGCTATTCATAACCTTTTTTAATTAAGCATGAAATATTTCATTTTAAAATTGTCTTTTTTACTGTATATTTGACTATCTACTGGATGTCACAATTAATATTATCTTTGGAGAAAAATATGATGTGTAGCAATTTAATTTGATGCTATAGACTACCACAGTCAACATAATTTTTTAAAATTTAAATTAAATTAGTTAGTTTGTCTTTTTTAACTAAATGCTACATGGAAAAGGAACTCCATTTGCGATCACCCTTTATAAAGCTAAGACTGAGATTTCATACACCTGAGTGTTCATGTAAGTATGGTCATAGTTAACTCCTAAATTAGTAACTGTATGCAGGTATTCATATTTTTCTAAATTTTTTTCTGAGAGAAGTCAGATTAAACTGTTCTGATTTTCTTTCCCTAATTATGAGTTGAATGTGTGAATATAAAGTGGAAAATAAGGACATTATGTATCTATTCAGTTTTATACTTCATTTCCCATGAATTTCTGTTAAAAAGTGGTGAAATACGAACCACAAAACACTTTTATTAAATAAAGAGAAGTGACACACATGGCTTCATTTTCCTTTCACCTTTGCCAAAGTGAATCTAATTTTCAAAACAAAAATGATAATTAAGCAGAATTGTGTTGGTGGGAAGCGATAACAATGTGGGTTTTGACCACCTTGTGAAATTTCGTTACGGTTAGGAAGAGCTTTGTCAAACCAGCTGTATATAATTTATTTTATTCTTACATTGCTTCATATTAAAAAGAGGCAAGATCCTGTTTCTGGCTATCAGTGAATAAAACATTTCCTGAGTACTTTAACTTCCTTAAGAAGGTAAACTCTTTTTCCTACCTTTTTTTTTGTTCTGTAAGCACTCATTCTGACATGGAGAGCACTGTAAGTATTGCATATAGTCTTGATCGATCTAGTTTAAAGCTTCTTCACTTTGTTCCTTTTATACTGTATTTCTGATCTACTAGTCATAAAATTCTCTTTTAAGTGAAACAAAGATGTAGTTTAAAATAAAGGAAACTGTACCAAAACAAAAATCCTGTGAGATTTCCTTTTGCAAGATGTCATATAGAAACACGAATCTGAAAGTGATGCACAGAAAGGCGTAGTGGTTTTGTGGATATTTTCACTTGATATGGAGTACTTTGCATGTCCTAAGAATGGAAGGTTTAATTTCCAGTCTCAGGCTTTAGCATGTCATTTTTCCCTGGGAAATCTGCTAACATATCAGAATTATCCATTCATTTGTAGTCATGCTTTTATGTTTGTATCATGAAGGGGAATGAGGCAATAGAGACTGATGCTAACAAGCTCCGAATTTGCTTTCTCAGCATCAGAAATAACTCAGGAAAAGTTTCTGGTGCAGCTCTGTGGAGAATTATGGTAAACTATATTACTCTTTGCCAACCGTTTGCACTGATCTATCTCTATTGACTTTGATTTTGGATAGTAGTCATAACTGATATTCAAACTGGGTGTTTTCTGTTTTTCCAGATTGCTTCCAGAGCAACCCAAAGTCAGATTTCAATAGAGATTGTGGTCCTTTGTATGAACTGTACTGATTTGGGATCATCCTATTCCTAATGGTCTATACATCTGAAAACCTAAGTAATTTCACCTGAAATTTTGGGTGCCTAGAGATTTATGCCTGGGTCTTAATTAACTATTTCAATTTAGGTTTTGTGGCTGAATTTCATTAATATCTGGAATAGAAAGTTTTATTTTCTCTAGATACATATTTTATTGTATCTTCACATTCTTTGAATTTGATTAATTTCCTCATTGATCTTTATTTAATGACCATTTTCTTTGTCAAAAGCCTCAATACAGCTTTATTAAAGTACATTTTTGATAGTTTAGCACTTTTTACTTTTCACTTTTCATCATTCTCATGAGTGTGAATAACAATAATGAAAACGTGTATATTCATAATTTCTTAAATGGAGTCAACTTTAGAATCCAGTTTTCTGTTCCATGCTTATACAATGATGTATTATCAACTACTTCTATGAATGTCTCTCGCTTTCAGAATGTTAGCGTTTATTTAGTCTGCTAACAAGATAATTTCTTTATTTGTTGGCTTCAATTTTGTTGGATTAATCTGACAAAACTATCCTGAAAAATGGTCTACTGCATAGTTAAGACAAAATACTACTGTTTTGAACTGTCCCAGCAACAAAGAGCAGTGAAAGGATGTTTCTGGATATTTCTCAATGAATTTTTGTCTGCGTGTGCTAGCCTAACCCTGCACTCCTTGGGGACTTAAATACACAACGCCTTCTCATTCAGGCTCTGCTGCAGTGGGAATTTTCATCACTCTTTCTTTTCACTACACACTAGCTGGCAGCCATTCTGCAGCTTTTCAGTCATGTGATTGTTCCCTTATATAATACAAGCAAAATCAGTTGTATTGGTGCAAATTTCTTCATTAAACTGCTCAAGCTAGCCTACAATAGACCAGAGTGCTCTAACACAGTGCTGCTAGCAACTGTGTCCTGGCAAGGGAGCGATGATGTGCAGCTGGCCTTGCAATTATTTTTCCACAGTTCTACTCAATTTCAAACTGGTCAAAACTTGTTTTGATATTAGTAACCTTTCTGAGTTAGTCTAATCTTAATTAAGAAAATTCTAGAAGTCCCCATCATTTGTATTGTACTTTACAAAGACTAATTGATTTCAGCTGGACTATTTGTAAACACTGATATGTACTTAGCTGAGTAAGAGCTGCCATAACTGAGCTTTAAGAGATGTCCAGATTTCAAGATGCTCAGCTTGGTTTTTGCCTTGCACTGGAGTGCCGCTAGATGAAAACTAGTATGACTGGAAGTAAATCCAACCTTCTTATCACAGGGTATTTAGCAAAACATTCTTTTTTTTTTATTTTGTTGTAACACTGATCATAGAGTTTACTTAATAGAATGACTGAAACCCTTGTTTACAGATCTATGAATATTAAGGTGCAAGTAAAGTGTTTATTGAAAAAAAAAGAAATATTGCAAACTTTTGAAGCTGCCATTATCTGACCATAAATGAATACTTCCCTAAAGGAGTTGATTCAATCATGTATTTTTAGAGGAATCTGTGATATTAAAAATGTACCATAAGGAGGAAAAAACCCTGATAACTGACAGAGGTCACAGTTACATAAAAAAGAATTGAAAAATAAAAGAATATAAGAAAGAGCCACATGCAATCATGGAAGAGACAGGTACATCAGTGCAAAGTTGTCACAGTCCAACTCAAGATCAAACTGGCTGCAGAAATCATCATAAATATCTGACATGTTGAGGTTATAGAAAGTATCTGAGCATTACAATGGGTTATAGAATCAGATTTCAGTGTGCAGGTTTGCTGAACGATTAAAAATCATGTTTTTTCAATTAATTGATGATTATTAATAGTTTTTTATTTACTAATTTATTCTAGAGAGGATAAGGCTTTAAAATTATTTAATTCTTGATTTAATTTTTTAGTGGAATTTGGAAAAGATGGGTAATTTTAAGGAGGAATTTGATTAAATATTGTGAGTTGATATCATCACACATCTAACTTTTAAAGATCAAAATTATCTCGGTATATTTCAAGTTAATAAATTTTACTTATGTTAAATTACTTAATCTAGAAATCTATGAATATTTTTGTAGTGTGATGATAATATGAAAAATACATTAAAAATGAATAAAACAATTGAAAATATTTCCTCTGCAATTGTAAGATAGCGTCATGTCAGCACAAGATACCTGCTTACCTTACATTACAGTTCTGTAAATCTTGAGTTTTCTGAAATCTGAAGTTCTCATAATGGATAGAAATACATCAGCTTATATATTGAAACAGATTTTCTTTTTTTTCCGTTGCTGATCTGTAAACTCAAATAATTATTTAAGGATATAAATATCTGTATTAAAATTATGATTTTAACCTAATTTATTTTAACAAGAATTGTAATGTATTCTGCCCTTTGATCTCTTAGCTTGAAACGCTGCCTGTTGTTCCATTATTCCACCATCCATTTGCAGATAACAATACATCAGAACCTTTTTCTTGCTGCAGAAACAATGCCCTTTATTTGAGAAAGGACATTGTTTTGACAGATAAAGTAGGCATTTGATAAATTGGAACAGGTTCTGAATTATTTTGAGGGGAATGTGTGCTACATCTGTCTGCTGATTTTCCACTGAAGCAGTGCTTAACTTTCTTGTCTGTTTGTGATTTATTGAGCTGCAGAAAAGGTTAGGAAAATTTCATGCCTCTTCTCTTATAATTTGTAAGTGAATCAAAAAGCATTTGTTACTGCTTATGATGCTCAAAAGACCGAATTACCCCAAAACATTTATCCACAACAAAGACTCTAATGACAACGACAACAAAGGTAAACAAAATAATAATCTTCTAAATTATTAATAATACAAATACAACATAGAAAATAAAAATCAGCCGTTGAAATACATGGAATGTTAGTAAAGTTTTAAGTGCCTATTTAGACACGTTTTTAAAGGTAAATTAATGTAAAACTGTTCACTATCAATGAAATGATTGCAAGGAGTTTTACTACATACATATTTCCAAAATGCTTTTATATTTTACTATTATTTATCGAGAACATCTCACAAACTAGTGTTTAATCCTACTTTTAAAAAAGTCAAAATATTTATGTTACTCAGTGTTCAGATCTGAATTTAATGGCTGGAACGGAGACTTTTTTTGTCATTTAAGACATCCTAGGAGGTCCTATCTGACCTGTAAATGGAAAGGTCATTGCATATAGATGTATTCAATAACCTATGACATTTCAAATAGTACGCCTACATTTCGATAACCAAATTGATCTGTAAGGATTAAATCCAGCTCCAGACTGTTGATTCTAAAATGTAGGTGTTTCTATGTAGATGTTGACCTATGAACCAAAATTTCAAGGTCTTATTACAGTTAATGAAGAGTTTATTAATATGTCCAGTGTAATCTGGTGACCGCTGTAAGCCAAAGAGATTCACGGGATTCATAGTGTCACCTGAATACATGCTACTGACTGTTATTTGAAACATTTTAAGATTTCAAAAATACCTGTATTAGGTAAAAGAATTAAAAAAAAGAGAAAGGAAATGAACTCTGTTCTGAACCATCAGCCTCAGGCCAGGTGGAATAATGCAGGATAGTTCAGATGACACAGTATGCTTGCCCTGTCAGCCCTGTGCATACATCTTTGACAACTCCATGGGCTGGAAATGGCACGAGACTCCTCTGCAGAGAGTGCAGCTGAAGGAAGCACCATTAACTACCCATCAAGGTGAGCTGAGCATCAGTTGATTAAACATAGGTGTCCAGTAACATTTGAGATTCCCATTATCCTATCTGGCATCCATATCCTGCTTCAGAGGAAGATGCATTTCTCACAGCTCTTTTTTCATCTCTACCCTTCTTATACAGACGCAAGGAGGGGGCTGTTTTGAACCTTAAGACTCAGTGGGAGGTTTCCTTTGAGACGTGTCAGAGTCTCATGTGTTTAATGAGACAATCAGGCAAAGAGCTCTTCTAAATTCTCTATTGAAAGCTGGGGTAGACATTTGTTTAGGCTAATGTTCATTTTACTAACTTTATCTAAAACAACTAGTGTAAGGTAATTGTTCCTGCTGTCTCTATAGTTAGTGGAAACAGACTAGGACTTCTAAAGAACAATACATACCAGGCAGAGACTTGTGTAAGACATGGAAGATACATCAGTGTCTACAAACGTCTTCATCTATTCACCAATAGGACAGCCCCAGAATTACTAGCTGATAATTTCTACTAGGGACAAAGAACTTATAGACATCTCATAAATCTAAGACATATTCAGTATTTAATAATTTCCAACTCTTTTTTTTTTTTCTTTTTTTTTTTTTTTCTCTTATATTTAATCAAGTTTTTATCTCAGGCTTTTAGGAAGAAATTAGAAAAAGGAAAAAGAATCAGCTAATCTTTACCATTGTTGACTGGTAGTCCTGTGGATTTTCTAAGGGATCTACACATTTTAATAGTATTCAAAATGCATATCAACATTGTGTCCTCTAAGATAAGTACATAAGACAAAGCAACTTCAGCAAATCTTTGGATGAGCATCTAAGCTGATGAACTGATGAAGTTTATAGCCTTTGGTGAAGTCTGTTTGATGAAGTTAGGCCTTCTAAGTTCAATAGAAACAACCCAACTAGGAAGATTTCCATTCTGAATTCTTGTAAGTGTGATTTTTCCTTCCAGAAGGAATCACACACGAGGCATACTGTAATATAAACCTCCCACTGACAGTTTTTGTTTGCTTGTTTGTTTTCCTGCAGAAAGGGCCGATATGACCCTATCTGACAAAGTGAAACCATATGTGGAATCACGTTCACTGGTGGATGTAAATTTAGTAGTTATTATCCATCTGGGATTTGGGTTTGCTACCAGTTTGGCTTCCTGTTTGAGAATGATTGCAAACAACTGGCAGAGCGACATGATGCACCTCACAGGTTTAAGATATACAGTTACATTGTAAATACCCTATTCCATTTTCATTACAAATTATTTATTTATTGCTTGACATCAAGAATCAAGTGTACTCAGTTGTTCCCAGTGATGACAACTGCTATGGAAGAGATAAGACACATTGGCAAACCATAGTCCACAGAAACAGGAAAGTATTTAAAAAATGTCATGACATACAGCTGTCCCCAAGCAACGAAAACTGCATGCTTAATAAAAAAAAGGTGCAAAAAATTAAAATGTTCATTACCCTTGTTCTTTTTTCCTTTTTTTTGTTTGCTTTTTGGGGGCTTTTTTTCAAGTAGGAGTACACAGTGGCATTTTTTTTTACAACAAATTGGCCAATAATTATAATATTACGATGAGAGTTATATTAACAATTACAACAAAAAAAGGGAAATAAGTAATTGGTGAGTCAGAGGAACACAAAAATATTATTAAAAATTACAGAAATTAGAGAAAGAAGACCCTTCTTTTTAAATTACAGGGGAGGATATTTGATATTAATCAAGGTAAAATAAATAAGAATAATGAACAACAGCAATGGACTTTGTACAGGGTTTATAGGACAGGCTTTTGGTAGCAGGAGGATTGCAGGTGTGCCTTCTGTGAGAACAAGAGCAGCTCTCATCTCAGACTCAGCTGACTCAAAGATGTCTCACCAATATCCAAAACGGAGCCATTCAGCAGTATTGGAAATGTCTCTATGATAACATATTCATGAAAAGGCGAAAAATGTTGCACAGCTTCTGAGAGTAAGAGGCGCTGCAGACACAAAGGAGAGAGAAGAAGATGGGGAGGAGCTACTCCAGGTACTGGAGCAGAGATTCCCATATAGCCCATGGAGGACCATGTCAGAGTAAGTATCCTCACTGCAGCCCATAGAGGACCCCATGCTGGAGCAGGTGGATGTGCCCTGAAGGAAACTGCAGCCAAAGAAGTAATAGAGTGGCTTGGTGGCACCTGGCAACCAGCCAAGTTTAACCCACCACAGGCTTTCAAATCAAAAGAAACGTTCTCTGTCTTGAATAATTGTTCTAACATGTTGTCAAGGTTTTCTGCAGGTGTAGGTAAAATCATCAAGAGCAGCATTTACTGTGTGTTCTGAAGCCCAGAAAGATAAATTAGAGAAAAAGTAAAAATAAATATTGCACTCCAGCGATATATTCTAATCAAATACTTAAAATAGCTACACTAATACATTTTGCACAAATTTATGTAAAGAACATTCTGGGCAATAGGCTTCTGGTTCATATTATTTTTTAAGGTTTTGAGGTAGCAACCACAAAAAAAGATAAAAGATAAGAGAATGAGTCTTCACTGCAGATCAAGTTTGTGCATGAATGTAATTAAGAAGCATTCATAGTTCAGGCTTTAAGGAAAGTATTTCTGTTTGACTGGCAACAAACTTACCAAAGCTTTTTAAGAGTACTGGGTTAGGGGAGTCCACAATAATCACATGCCGCTTAAAGTCAATAAAATGTTCAGAGCAGTGCAAACTAATTCATTAAATTCTTGATAACTAAAACCAGGAATGGAGGGGGAGAGGAAATACTATGTTAAATGCAAGATATTTACTAATTGTTGATTAATCCTCCATTACTTAAGGAGCAGTGATTCTGAAAGATAATTTAATTGAAGTTTTCATATATTTCTTTCAAAAAGATGAAGGCAAACATTTCAGATTTTCAATTTAATTTTCCTCTTTGTTATTCCCTCTAATTGCAGATATTAGCTGAATGTTACTTGAAGTTGCAAATGTCTCTGGCTGATAAAATTTTTATTTGGAGGGAAGGGAGGAACAACTGTGTGCAGTTATCAATTCATTGTGTTAAAACCAAATCAAAACATATCCTTTAAAAAGGAACTTAAAGTTTTCTCTCCAGCTATATTTACCTTTTCTTCTGATGGAAACTGCCATGGTCTGGTAGCTGTGGCAATGAAAGATAGAATTGTCTGTTTCTTGGATATTCCTAAACGTGACAGCAGAGATGCGAAAGTGCATACCATGTTAGTTGAAATGCCATAGAATGGGTAATATGTGAAAAAAAAACAAGAACAGGAATGGATGATGCCTTGATACACTGTCCATTCTCTGTTGCTATTGCCATCAAGATTGTAGTTGCTGTCAGTAGAATGAAAAAAATAGGTAAGACAATAACATTTCAGACTCGTTAAAACTACAGCATTTTTGTCCTTAGCTCTCTGTCAGTAAGCATAGAGCTGGAGTGGTAGGGAGGAAAAAAAAGACAAAACTGCCAACAAACCCAAAATACTACCCCAAGTTACCTCCAACTACAACAAAAACCACAATAAAACCCAAACCTTACATCCATTCTTCAGCTTTCTCAACTCATCATTTCATACACCAATATAATCCATGAAACAAAACAGGAAAATAGATTTTGAAAGTAAACATGCTACTCTACTACAGTAGAGTCGGGAATGGCTAAGTCAGAGGTGTCTTTTCCTGCTGCTTGCAAGTTGTCGTCCTAACACCTGCTCAGACTGCTTGCTCTCATTGCTCTGCACTGGTCTTCTGAACGTGTGCTGAAACAGGAAAGTCAAATCTTATTTTACCTCCAGTGACCTCTGCTCTTAATCTACAACCGAATGGTACTGAGCTGACTTTGTTGTTGTTTGAAGTCCTTATTCCTTCTCATGTTTTAGTAGCCTGGGAAGGCTCCTGAATAATAAAAGTCTTAAGTTTCAAAGGCAGAGGGATATTTAGAAAGAAGCAAGTAACTGTAGATCTGGTCATGTGATGTTATGGTTAGGGCTGGAGCAGCATTTTCATTCTAAGCAGCATTTTTCAAATGCTTTTCATTTCACTGCCTGTCAGAAGGATATTTCTCATGCTTGTTCTCCCGCTCAACACAGTATTTTGGAAAGACTGGTGAAATTCCATTGAGCTGTATTTGAGAATTTAATATTGAACATTTATTTTAACTAGCTAGGGAATTATTCAGAGTTCTCTCTCATTCTCAGATAGTTCAGTTTGTTTTACTTAGAATACTGTAAAAACTGCTTCTTATAAAACCATTTTTATTGAGGTTGACGTCTGTAGAACTAAGAACAGTATTTCAGAATAAGTGTTTCAAGGGTTCAGAACAATTTCCCAAGTCTTATTTGCTGTTTTATTTTTTTGGAAAGAAGTATTTTGCTTAACAGTTTAATACTTTTTCAGTGTCAGTGTGTGTTTTGGCTTGTTTTTGTTTTTCTTTAATTTCTCAGTTTACTTTCTAACACAGAGAAGGGTTAGACAAGTGAATAATGCAGACTTGTAACCTTCTGTCTCTACCGGCTGCAAGTGTATTTTCTTAAAACACGTTTCATGTCAGATAGAAAGAAATGCAGCATGTTAAAATAGCACAGATGAATCTGTCTCCAGCCCCTGGCTGCTTTTCCCAGTTGTGGAAGATCCCAACACAGAAACAGGAAAAGCTGAATTGCTCTTCAACATTTTCTTGAATTTGCAGCCAGTCACATTAAGATAAGCTAATACCAAATCTCTTTAAAACATTAGCTTTGACTGCGAATCGGGTTTTCATTCATCTGCCTTTGCCATTGGGACAGCAGCCTCTGGTTACAGGCTGGGGCAGACATATGAGATGAAAAATGTTTTAATTTAACCCACATACAAATATGTATCGATACTGTTAATATAGATTGGTATGAGTACTTTCAGGTCACCAGCAGAGGGTCTAAGTACAAGTATTTTTTTATTTATTTGTTTTTTTTTAAAGGCAAATAAATGAAACCAAATCAAAAATCTAGGAATATTTTGTGTCATCCACAAACCTGAAGCTCTTCAAAACCAGATCATTCTTCTATGGTCAATGTTATTGAAATAAAAAAGAGAAAAAAGTTTGAGGCTTATCCAATTTATAGAATCTTTTTATTATTATTGTTTTCATCACTGTGTAAACTGTCATCTGATAATAATCTATTGTCTATTTGTCTATTACAAGAAAAAATATTTCTCTTGCAAACTGTTGCTATCAGGCACCGTGGAAAACTCATGAGACTTTAACTGCTCAAAAGAAAATAATTTTAAATCATCTCACTCTGAAGACTGATAGTGAAGCTATGACTGATTATAAATTACTGATAATGATTACATTTTCAGCACTTATCTCATAGTTACTTTAAACCGATAATCATTTGGAAAAGAAAGATTTGGATTTAGTCATATATCTCTGCAACATTATCTTGGCTTTCTTTTTCTAGACTTTATCTCTCTTCAAAAACATCTTTCATATGCACACAAAAATGAAAGGGCATACTGCATGGCAGTAGAAAGCTCAAGGCTTAATTTTTACTAGAGATATACTAAGAATATCTTAACCAAAAATGGATTGCCTCATGGTAAATGCATTTGGGGGGGAAACATGATGAAAGTAACGGGAAGAGAACACAGTAACAGCACAAGGATACAAAGTAAAGAATCTCAGTCCCTCAAATAAAATTTTTCAGCCTTTACAATTTCTTGAGTTTGTTATTTGAGAAGTGTTGCCATTAAACAAATCACTATATATATATATATGGAAATTAGAAATTGATAAAGATGACATTAGATTGGTAAATCAGGACACTTTGTAACTTTAAACTTTATTAAATTCATTCATTAACAACACATTTCTTAATTGCTACTTCTCATAACTTTTTAATCATCACCATTAAGAGCTCAAAACATTTATTTGTGTAAAGGAGAATAAGTGGCTACAAAGTCATAACCAGAACCTTCAATTTTAGTCTCTTTAAATGGAACATGAAAGCATGCTCTCCTGATGCGACTGCTCACATGCTTACATTGCAACTGGAATGGCTCTGCATGTGTAACAGGAAAAGGTCAATATGCGTTCTCCAGTGTGATCGATAGAAGTGGATCCTAAATCTTTGTCTTACTTCTTACTAGGAAGCAATCCAAATATTTTAAACTATGGTTACATGTATTTCTACTATTTACTCAAAAGACTAAGGTCAATGTACTTCAGAAATGTTTCCTAAGAATATTGGTCTTAAAAATGTACCAATAATTCAGGGATTTCTTTTCTTTTTTTTCTTTAATTTATTTATTATTTGCCAATCTGGGTAAAATATCTTGGGGTTTATTACTGAAGTTTTGGGTTATTAGTTTCTATCATGGCATCATTTGTACAGTCATTTGCTTGGGATGTCTAGACTAATCTTTTTGCAGCCAGATACACAAAAGGACCTTGGAGGCATTGCATATTTCTGCGTGTATGCAACCTGTTCAGAAGAAAGGACAAGAACTGAAATCCTTGGAATGATAAGGGAATTCCAGATAAGCATTCGGGAAAAAAAAAAAAAAAGTGGATCACCTGTAAACAATAAATTCATCTCCTCTTTCATTCCCACTGCATGTCCTTTTCATAATTGAATTACTATTTTTTTTTCCTACATGCTCATACATAACTGGTTTACGTACTTAGCCATAAAATGGAAAATATAGGCTCAAACTCTGTTAAAGGAAGAGGTAAGATTAGGTTCTCACTTCCTGGATGAGCACTACAACTATTCCATGCAACTATGCATATCTTCTATATTTTGGATGTTTTGGAATAAAATTGCTGTGATTAATTAGCTCGCTGTCAGTCACAATCACAATGACAAAAAGAAACGCTGTGTTTATAGAGGGACTTGATAATGTTTACTTAAATAGTACAGGTGTTAAAAATAAGACAAGCTTTACAACCCTTCTGTATTAATTAACGGAAGAAGCAAACTTCAGAGCTAAATACAAACTAAGAACAACTCCTCTGAGTTTAATTAGATGTACATGGGCTAGACCAAATGGAACAAAAGGTATCCCTCTCCTGTGAGACAGAGGTGATGGTAGCAGGCAATGAGGCAATAACAATATGACATTCATAAATAATATTTTTAAATGAGGTACCTAAAGCTATGTCTATATGATTAGATTCAGTATCCATTCTGAGTTCCCCGATTATATTGTCAATGTGTTAGAATACACTTCTCACTCTATAAGTCTTCAATAACTTTTTTATCCTTGTTAGTCAGCTGGAGCAACCCAATCCTACTCGGCACTGGTCAGGCCGCACCTTGAGTACTGTGTCCAGTTCTGGGCCCCTCAGTTTAGCAAGGATGTTGAGATGTTAGAGGGTGTCCAGAGGAGAGCAACGAGGATGGTGAGGGGGCTGGAGCACAAGCCCTATGAGGAGCAACTGAGGGAGCTGGGGTTGTTTAGCCTGGAGAAGAGGAGGCTCAGGGGAGACCTT
>VWPV01014990.1:64343-100633 GCA_013389885.1 Geococcyx californianus
AAGGGAAGGGAAGGGAAGGGAAGGGAAGGGAAAAAAATTCATAATTATTTATACAATGAACATTATCATACTAAATCATCTTAATATTCTTGCTTATCCAGTTATTTAATATCTTGTTTTCAATATATTAACTTCCATTCTCAAGACTATATATCACTTTTAAAAGTCTTACTTACGTTCCTAACCTCTTCTAGGTCACTTTGTTTTATATCTTTTCTCAATGGTGTTTGCAACACATTCCAATTTGGTATCATCTGCAAATTTAATTAATGTGTTGTTTACCTCATCTTCCAGATAAATTGCAGATACATATTCTCAGTTCAACAGTCAAACACCATCTGTAGCCTCTCTCTCTCTCTCTCTCTCTCTCTCTCAGGCGCATCCTGCACTTGCTCTCCTACACATGTACATACACCAGTCCATATGGATTTCTTTATATGAAACTCAGTCATGAACTGGGATAACCTATCAGTTCCATTCCCTTCATGTGAGGATGATACCATTTCAGATGAGTATTATTAAAGCTTTTCAAGAGATCCACTAATTAGAGATTCTCATCCATGATACCTAGACAATAGCTGAGATGGCAATGTGTGAACTTTTAGGGAAATATTTCCTAAACCAGTTTTTAATTTGCAATATAAGAATTGGAATTTAAAGTGCACCAGGTTTTTGTTAGTCGGGTCTTATGTTCTCATGTCAAAATCACCAAATATTATTGGGGGCTCCTTACTGTGGATACTGGGAATACTGAACAAGTGAAATCCACATGGAGTCCTGAATAAGCATCCTTGCCAGTCAGGGCAAGGCAATTCTGAATATACAACCTATACACAACATTCAGGTTTGTAATATCACTGCCTTTATAATCATTGAACAGAACTGGCAATGTTAGGGTATTATTCAGTTCTCTTATTGTAAAATGGCTATTTTAAAATAGGATGAATTTCTACTTAAAATGGGTACAGTCACTTAGATACAGACATTAAATATAGTTCAATCTACATGCCAGGCTTTTGAGAAGGCGATATAAAAGTGTTGCATATTAGAGAGAATTATAATTACTTTATGTTACTAACAAAATAAAATTTATGTAGCATAAGAAATAAAGAAGAGAAAACCAAAAATCATTTAAACACAAAGAAAGTTTTTTGTCTCAATTTTAAATTCATTGCAACAATGCAGGAGTACAGATCGAATAAAATATCAATTTGACACAGAAAATGTTGATCTATGTAACATCCAGCTGACATATTCAATAGTTTACTTACTATGGTTAAGGCAAATAACATATGTTGTTTCATAGGTGACAATAAACAGCCTAAGTCATGAATGCATCCCTAGATGGCTACTGAATAAGGTCCAAATGCTGAAACTCAGAATATTCTGTTAGGTTTGCATCCTTCATCTTCATTCATAAAAAGCCAGACTCAAATATCTACTGAAATGTGTAGCTCCTTATTGGGAAATTTTCCTAAATTCCTTCTCTAACTTGATAGTCTTAACAAAAAGGAATAAAAGGGATGATCCAGCAAGACTATGAAAAGTGAGACTCATCACACTTTATATGTAACAAGACGTGTAAAATCACAGTAGTAAATTACAGTAGTAGGTGAAACAATAATAAGGAAAGAGAGATCTTTAAAGTAAAGAATGGGCTTTAATAAAAATTAATATTAGATTAGCAGATGATTAGGTTCTATACCTACCTGGGGAGACAGCAACATATTTTAGACCCTGGCACATCTTTGTTGCATACAGAAATATACTAACTACACAGAAATCAAAAAATTATTTGGCACACATTGTCAATAAGAATTTATTTTGGAAGAAATGTTAAACCCTGTGAGTAGAGCTTACATTTAGCCCACTGCACGTGTGCTACCTCTATTTGAGATAATTTTTTTTCCAGTTCCTTCTCAATGGTTAGGTGTTTTGTTATCTTGTCGTTAAGTTCTTAGTCTTTTGCAATAGCAGCGTAATAAAAATTTCACCTCTTCCATGTTTACATTCCCATGGGAATACAAGCCACTGGCATTTGGCAAATACTGTGAGTAATTTGGACAGAAAGTATTTTGATTTTCAGGTGTTTGTGTATTACAGATGAAGAACACGTTTTTCTCCAGTAATATATCTTTTTGTCATAGAAACAACAGATTGCAGTATGTAGCTCTTTATTACTGAAGAAAAAATGTTGGTTTTATATTGCCTATATTAACAAAGAGTAACAATACATTAGAAACCAGACAAACTGTGGGCATCATTGTGAAGGAAGGTAATATAACACAGTTGCCCTTAATGCCCCATATCTAGGAAGAGTTACAAGCTATCATTTAGAGAGAATGTGCGTTGTATGCATTAAAAATAAAGTATTGAAATACAGTTTTAATGATCATAACCACAAAAACACTTAGCATGTTCACTCAAACACAAATATTTAATCCTCTGAATTCTTTAAATCTCTGTTCTCCTTTGGGAATGAAATAACTGCAGGGCTCAATTTGTACTGGTAGCTTAATGATTAAAGATGAAAAATTCTTTGCCCATGCATCTGATTTTTATATGCGTTGTTTTACTGCAGATCCTATTAAAATAAACTCTGTTTTTAGTTGCTGGGAGTAATTGGATCCAATACTTCACAACTGCAAAAAATGTTACTGCCTGTTTTGAAGGCTGGTTGCTGTAAGGGAGCTGACAGTAAGGGGGGCGGGGGGGGAAAGAAAATAGAGAACGTAGTAGTCCATTATGTGAAGGCATGCAAGCAAAAAGAATCTTGCTATCTGGGTGAAGCTTTCTCTTATTTGAGAATATTCAATCTCTAAATGAATTTGATTATAATAAAAATAAAACTATGACTTTGTCACTTAGTTTGGGCATTTCTTTCGTAGTTGCCCACCTAGCATGATATACAAGTCCTCTAAAACATTTAATACTGCATTGAGTGTACACTTAGGAATTATGAAAATGGCTTGCCTACTGGAAATTCTCAGTTATAGTCTTTCCAGCCAGTAGTGAGAATAACAAAATTTTTACCACTATTTTCTTCTGCAATAAAACATTGATAAAAGTAGTTATTATGTATGGCTTTCTCTACAACAAATGCAGTATTTTATTTATTCTATTGAAAAGTGTAAAATAACTTTAAAATAAGAATACTAGAGTTCTGTGCAGAATACTGGACTGAAATACTGTAAGACCCACATGTTTCACTGACACAAAACAACCGCATAAATCTTCCATACACAGCTGCAATTTAGTGAAATATGCACTTTTCTGTTTTCCATTACTATATACAGTATAAATTCTTTCTGCTGGAAGACAGATTGTGACAAATTTGCAAACAGCATCTGTATTCATACTTTTGAAACACTAATTTATCTGGCAATAAAAACTTTGATTTCCCAAAAGGAGTGCCAGGCCTCAGAACTAATGCCTATTTTCGAGACTTAACTGAGTTTTCAGCGTTAGTCATTTTCTTATGAGTTACAGTGCTCCTATGGAAAAATATACAACTTAACAGCAAGTACAGAGAGTTAAAAGGGTCATACAAAACATAAATCTGTATGCTTACTTTATGTGCGTATATAATTTATATAAAGAGGCAAAGTTCTGACTAGGTACACTTTCCACTGTGGAAAAGCTTTTGTTAACACCACTACCCAAAATAATAACAAGGTTTTCTGTAAAGTATTCCATATACACTCATTACTTAACTGGAAAACTATGTATAAGTAATGATGAGGAAATTTAATCAGAAAGCATTCCTAAAGTGTGATATCTTCTCAGATTAAACATCCTATAATCTCAGAAAAGCACTTTTCACTATTATTAGCAGAGGGGTATTTTAGACACAGCCTCTCAAGATGCTTATACCTATCTGTTGGTAGAGGCATCACACATGAAAAGATTGTGTACTTTGCTATTTGTTAAAAATAATTCTATTAAAACCATTCTTTAAAACAGAACAAATATATTTTAAGAATGAAACAATTGTTATTGATATAGTTCTGTAATTACTATCACTACACAAATAAAAGTTTCAAAACATGTATTTAGCCAAACTGTGACTATATGTACAGCTATATCAATATTTATGTTGTATATATATACCCTTAAATATATTATCTGCATGGCAGATAATATACGGTAATTTCGTCAGATAGAAACCTATGTCTGCATCATAATCTTTTTTCAGCAGGCAGTGTGATAAGGATCACAAGCCAGACTAGTTATCTATATGGGGCAACTGATCTCTAGATCCCCAATATTCTTTGATGATAATGGGAGATCAGATATCTATTTTATGTTTCTATGTGGCTTGCAACAGCCACATGAGACTTAGATGTGATAAAAGATGTGTCTTCTGCAAGAGGCACATGGCAGCCATGATAGATACCTAGGGGTTTTCAATAGATGTATGATGACTATGTTTAGACCTATGAGTCTGAATCAGGATTCACAGCTGATGAAGGGTCGAGAGAACAATACTTACTAGAAGAGGCAGAGGGAACTGGAGTTGTTTCATTTGTAGAAGAAGAGGCTGAGGGGAGGCCTTATCAATGTCTACGACTACCTGAAAGGAGGTTGTAGAGAGGTGGGTCCTGGTCTCCTCTCCCAGCTAGCAAGTGATTGGGCAAGATGAAATGCCTGAAGTTGGGCCAGGGAAGATTCAGGTTGGATATTAGGAAAAAAAATATTTGCTGAAAGGGTTGTCAAACATTGGAACCGGTTGCCCATGGAAGTGGTTAGGTCATCATCCCTGGAGGTATTTAACAGACATGTAGATGAGGCACTTAGAAACATGATTTAGTATTGGACTTGGCTGTGTTAGCTTTATGGTTTACTTGATAATATCGAAGGTCTTTTCCAACTTAAATGATTCTATGATTCTATGACTTTACAGTCAATGGAGAGAGATCCAGAAGCTTATTATCAGCTATATTTCGATCACTTGGTTGATGTGCAGCTGGTGCCAATAATGTGAGCATGTGACCTGGTATCTTGATCCATTAAATGTGCACGTGAAGGCCCTGGTCCCTTTCATAGTCCCCACTTAATTCATGTATTTCATGCTTTTTTTCTATAAAATCATAGAATCATGGAATCATTTCTGTTGGAAAAGAGCTTTAAGGTCATCAAGTCCAGCTGTTAATAGAAATATAGGAACCTAAGGAACAGAAAGAGGAACAGTGCATGATCAGACTTAATTCTAACATGGAATCAAAACACGTCTGGGACACAAACTCAGCTACACAAAAGGACTCAGATGTTTTCCTAGAAGGTGGGATTTAAACATAGATTAAACACTGATATAACCTTCTTAATCACATATCTGTGTCTCTGACTACTAGAAATGCAGCATATATGATTGGTTCAGAATTAGAAGCCATAGACATCAAAAATAGGGTTAATGAATTCCTCCCAACAGTGTAATTCATATAAAGAAAACATTTGAGAAATACAGCAAATTGTAAATATTTTCAAATTATATTCTTTTTTATATATACCTCATGGATATTTCTGATTTTCTTTTTGGCATCTCTTAGAAGAAGGAAGGTAGGTAAGTACTTTTTTCTTGTATTACTTCTTGTTTCTGTTGACTTTTTAAAATGTGTGATTGTTACCACTGAGTCTAGTCCATATTTTTATTTACATTTCTGTGATTTTTAAACAGGTGTCACATCTTCATATATTTAAAGATGAGAACAAAATGATGTTTTGTTTGAAAAGAAAGAAGAAAAGAAAAAAAAAAAACCAGAAAAAAATCTTTCCAGCTTCTATAACTCCAGGCTGTAGAAATCAAAGCTAACAAAGCTTATACACATTGCACAAATGCATAATGCTTCACAAACTGAAAGGATGTCAATTAAGTGCTCATATGCCTCTAGTAACCATGCTAAACTGAAAAAGGAAAAATAATCTTTACAGAAAATGGATGCTTTTATTTTTTTAACATTTACCCTTAGTGTATCTTGATGGAACTCTTTTTACACTATTATACCGCATGAATACAGACGTCATCGTCCCTGAAAGCAATGCAGAAATACGGTAAAAGGGCATACAGAATAGTTTACTTGGAAATACAGCGTAAGGGTCAGACACATGGTCCCTCTCTGACCTTTTCCCCCTGTTCCTGTTGTATTACAGAGCTGTATGAATAGAGGAGTGTCTAGCTGCACATCTCCTCAGCAAGGCAGAAATATGTCTGACCACACTCAGGTGAGCGGCATAAAAATTTCAGGGCTCTGGACACCGTGAATTCCAGCAGATGTGTGAAACAGGAGCTACCTCTTCTCATCTCTCAGATATACAGACATGTGTTTCCTTTTAAAGTTTGATCCAGGAGTGATAGCATCTTTTCAATGTTGCTTCTTAAGTTCTGTTACGATGTATTTCAGGTTGCACTTGACTCATACATTCTGGTCAAACATATTACAAGCAGTTTTAAGACTGAGATAACAGAAGTCTTTTTTTAATGAAATACTTTATAAGATTTTAAAATTCAAACAGCTATCTCAGCTATTTGAATAGTGAAGATCTAAAACCTGTATCCATGCTGCTTTTTTAATTAAAATTTTACCCAAAGGAAAACAGGATTCAACAGTATGCCAGTTTCCTCTCTCCAGAAATTGTATAGTGAATTGTTTGCACATACCATAAGGTGCCCCAGCGTCTTGGGTTTTCATATGGTAACTGACTGATCTCTTTTTCCTGCTGTTATGCTTTTGACCTGATTTAATTTATATTAGCAATAGCATTCAGAGAGTACTGATTACCTAAACAGGTAGCGAAAACAAAAAATGTGAAGGACAAAGCTATCATATTCATTCACTTGCAGACAGTGGGTCAAGTGGGTCATTGGTAAAATGTCCAAGAAAAACACACTACAATCAACCATTCAGGAGTGTTGATTATCCCACTGTATTCAACATTGGTGTAGCCTCACCTGGAGTATTGCGTGCCACTCTGGGCCCCACAGTTTAAGAAGAATGTTAAGGTACTTGAATGTGTACAGAAGAGGGCAATAAAACTGGGGAAAGGGCTGGAAGGAATGTCTCACAGGAGACACAGGAGTGGCTAAGGACTTAGAGCTTGTATAATTCAGAGAAAAGAAGGCTAAGGAGTGACTTAATTGTCCTTTAAAGCTTCCTGCGGAGGTCAGGTGAAGAAGGAGCTGCTGATCTTTTCTCCCTGGTATTTAGTGACAAATGCATTGGAATGGTCCAAAAGCCGCACCAAGGGAGGTTTAGAATGGATATTAGGAAACATTTCTTATTGAGAGGGTGGTCAGACACTGGAACAGGCTTGTTACAGAGGTGGTCAGAGCTCAAAGTCTGTCAATGCTTAAGAGACATTTGAACAATGCCCTTAATTACATGCTTTAATTTTCAGTTAGCCCTAAATTGGTCAAGCAATTGGACTATATGATTGCTGTAGGTCCCTTGCAACTGAAATATTCTCTTCTCTTCTCTTCTCTTCTCTTCTCTTCTCTTCTCTTCTCTTCTCTTCTCTTCTCTTCTCTTCTCTTCTCTTCTCTTCTCTTCTCTTCTCTTCTATCTTGGCCAAGTCTCAGACTGTCATGTTTATTTTAATATTATACGCTGCTTTCTACACATAATTTTAAATAGTCTTGGTCTGTTTCCTCTCTTCCTAAGAAAAGAAAGATTCTATTAAAGGCACTTCCAGAATGATCACTGAGTTAGTAAGAGGATAAATATGGGACTGCAATAAGAAGGCAATAAACAGTGAAAACATTGCAGATTTGAAATGAACAATTAGGACAAGAGGAAAGCAAGTGAATGAAACAAAGATAAAAGTGAAAAGTAAAAAAAAATAGACAAACAATGAAGGCTATATCAGTTAATAAAATAAGTATTAAGAATTTTGCCATGTAAAGAAGAGATGGCATAAGTGTTAAAATAGCTGCCAGATCCTCAGGTCCTTCTATTGCCTAATATTTATCATATGTTTTAGCTTTTTTTCTCTTAAATTTCTAATACAATTTCCACACTTTTCTGCCTATATTCATTCTTACATGAGCTTTTTATATCTGCAGTGTTTATTTCTTTATTCTTTCAGTATTTCTCACATTTTCTACTGTCTCCTTATGTAACGTACAATGCAATTTAGTTTTTCTAATAATATAAATCAAACTTTCATTTCCATTTGACTTCCATCAGTTTCAATAAGAAGCAATTCTATTCATTAAATGAACAAATCTGAATGTTGAACTCCTATTTTTCTTGCATTTTTATATTTTATATATTTTTACATTTTAGACACTTAACCTTATTAACATAGAATTGTAATGAAATACAAGCATTACTACAGTAATCTTAAAAAAAAATAACTTTATATATTTTTTCCCTCCAGAAGGCTCATTTCTTTTTCTGCCTCCAATGACTGTGCTATTGATTCTTTGAATCCTAGTTTCTTTTCATTATAATGAATTATTTCAGTAATCACAATCTGTAAACATTTATTTTACAAACTATAGCCTGCTAGAAAAACCTGGACTCTAAGTATCATGGAGAATTTTGGCTGCTCATCTAAAGCTGAAACAAAATATTCCTAGAAAAATCACAAATGTATTAAAATTACAAAAAAGAAAAGAAAACAAAACAAAAAGCCCCAAACCCTCAATCTTTAAGAATACAACTTATTATAATTAACGTTTTAGAAAAAGAATAAAGAAAACAATTGAGTTTCATGACTTTTAGGAATATTCACATTAAAAGTCTGACAGTATGAATAAGATTCACCCTCACTGATTTCAGTAACATATGGATTTGTCACCTAGAGTTTTATTTAGCTTCACATGAGCATCTGGTGCAATTTCAGATACTTCAGGATAAGGAAATCATGAGGTGGGTACATATGACATTGTGGAATTGCAGATTTCCACTCTTCTGAATTGAAATAAAGGCCTGACTGGATTCCCTTGCTCAGTGCCGATGACGCTAGATGACTGGATGGCTGAATTAAGGCCCAAGTCAGCTAGAGAAAAAAACCAAAACAACTAACTATAAAAGTAAGGTTGCGATGGTTCCCTGCGAAAAATAAATTCTTCATTTTGTGGTATTTGAGCTCACTATCTGTGTCTGCTTTTCTCAGAGAAGGAGCAAACCAGGAATAAAGATACAGAAGTAATATTTTGTTATAATATTCTTACTTTTTACAAACTTTTGTTATAGTGAACAGACATTTCATTAAAGACAACAACCTTTGGCCCACCCACGCTGCTCTGGAAAAGGTCTTGACAAAACCAGATGTTAAGGGAGTTCTGAAAATAGTTTGCAGTTTCACTGTACCTGCAATGACCTATGACTATGTGACTGGGATTCCAAGGGAAACACTTACAGAAGATGAATGTAGTTACCTGATTCTAGTAATAATGAAAGAAATTTGGAGCTCCAGGTGGATGTAGTTTCTGTTCACTTTGATAATTCATATGAGTAAGATTGAATACACATAGTTGTGTCATTATCAAAGAACACATTGCACAAAAAGTTCAGCCAAAATTTCGAGGCCTGAAAGACTAATTATACTGATATACGTGTGGACATCGTACCCGACACAACTAACAGATCTATGAGGATTCAACCCCTTAGCTTCATTGGAACTTACGTTTTTTGTGTGGCAAATGCATGTTTGCATGGCCTTAACAAAGACCCAACAAAGACTGGGGCTTTTCACACGCTGTAACAGTCCTTGGAAGATGGGTCCCCAGACAATTAGAACTGATGGTAGATCCGACTCACCTAGGCTATAAAAGGACCCTCACCAGAGAGCTGATTTGAGTTGGTCCTTGTCAGAAGAGTGGGTCTACAATCAAGGACACTTCCCCTTGGATTGTGATGTTACCCAAAGTAACTTCCCTGGGACTGAGAGCCCTCGGCTATAGGTGAGTGATTACACATGTTTTGGGATATCCTTCTAAAGAATTGCTTGTGTGACTTAAGACTTCCTAAGTTGGTTGTTCAGTAGCATTCCCATCTGGTATCTGAACTCGTGGCTTACTTTGGTTTGACAGAGTACTTTTATTGAGTAAATCTACATTTTGAATCACTGGTTGCCTCTTTTGTGAATGCCTCCACCTCATTCTGCATGTGTGAAAGGTATTATGTTTTTATATGTATTGTAAACCTTATTTTACACCCCCTCGCCTTCCCCCTAGAATCATCTTTTAAAGTGATGCTGTAAGACACCAAGTACACTACGTGCAGTATAGTGACTGTACCAAAACAGATGGTTTTACACTAGGATATCTTAAGATGTAGATAGTATTTCTGAAGTCTAGTTTCTTAATTAATAGGGTGAATTCTGAACATAGTGTGTCTGACTTTGGTCAGGCAACTTTTGTCAACATCAATAGGAGTAAACTGTCTTTGCACTGCTTTGAAATTTTACCTTTAACTATTATCAAAAGAGCTTTATTCCCCAGTGATCAGATACGGCATAGCATGTGTAAGATCAGATTAATTGAAATATTCTTTCTTAATCAAAGTTTTAATCATGTACTGCTTGCACTAGAACAATTAAAAGAATTTCCTTATAAACAACTTTGGGCTATTAAATACCTTTCCTTGTATCTTCTTTTCCTTTTTCAGGATATGGAACATAATATCGTCTCCATAATAACACTATATAATACATTATTAAGTATTATCTGGAAAAGCAGGAGTTGCAAGAGGGAAACAATGGGGGCTTAGCTTCAGACATCACTGAAAAGTTATTTTGGAGAGAATTCTGAAGGTCCATTCTGAAAATTCAGCTTTCCAAAGGCATTTTAGTTTGGGTGGGTTCATCCAGTCACTCAAAATTTCCAGTTTCATATATGGTTTAACTAGTATATCTGCTAATGACCAGTCAACTTTGGTTTAATGATTGAGACCTAAGGGCAATATTCAATATGTTCACATGGTAAAATAGTCTTCCATTGATAATACAGTAACCAGAGTCAAAGATGGGTAAAGACATTCTTTGTAAATCATTTATTATATTATGATATTTCTTGGCATTTCTGAAAATTATGTGTTCTTAGATGGAGCTATTAATTTCCTCAGGTAAGGCTGCAAAAATTTAGGTAATTTTTCACTGGGACAATGATCAGGACAAGGAAGGTCTGCTGCTTTGAAGAAACTTGGAATAATTTTTTCCCTTTGGTTTTTAACAGAACATGAGTCTCGGATGTCTGCTGTTCAACAGCAGGCATGATTCATGGCTAATGGTTTGTGACAAGAGGCAACCTGCTGCAATCGCATATAAGCATTCTCCCCAAATTAGTTGAAGATAATTAGATTCTTTCCTTTGAGTTTGACAGGCTTTGGATCAAGATTATACAGATAAATCGATACAATAATAAACAAATTTCACTTTTACATTCTTAATAATTTTTTTGTGCAGGTATCCCGTACATATTGTATACAGTTTTAGAAACTTGTTGCTTGAGTGAGAAAGTCTGTCAAAAATACCAAACCAACAACAACAAAGAAACCAGGAATTTACTATTAGGTCACTCAAAGAATTTATAGATGACAGAACTTAGTTACCTTACGCTACCTGAAATATGCTCAAGCAGAAACAATTCTATCTTCCTGATACTCATGGTGTTAAGAAGTCAAATTTTCATAGAGGTAAACTGTTCAGGATACTCTCAGATGAAGCATTAGGCACTTAAGTGATCCCACTTAATTACAGGATGTATCATCTTCCCTTTGATGAGTCTGGATGACACCTTGAATATACTTTAAAATATACATAATAAAATAAACATACAATATTTCTCTTCTGTTCATGTTTAAGCCCTTTTGTTTTTATATAGTCTCACACTTTGTTATACTTCTCAACATAATTTACGAGACTATTAAAATAGTGAAATTGAGAAAAATGACTTAAAGGTAATATTTGTAAATTTGGACAGTAGCTTTCTTTCCTTTCACAGCTTTATTTGGGATTTTTTGTGTAAAAAAAATAGAATTAACATGTTTTTATGAACTGATGTAAGTGAAATAACCTGTTGGAATGATAGATGTCTTTCATTTTCATATTTCCACTTAGGGAAATTTTCAGACTAAAAGACCTTCCAAATTAGTTCTGTCTTCCTCCATATGATCATTTTAGTTGCATCTCACAGTAGCTTGGCTATAAAGAAAAGTAAAAGTTTTCTTGCATTGTTGTTGTATGTTTCCAAACAAATAAAAAGAAATTTTGTTATATGGCAGCAGAATATTGTTAGATAAACAAAAAAACACTAGTAATTCAGTTGATAATATTTTTTTATCATCATAAGTGCAGTTAAATATATGGGAAAAGAGTTCAAATATCTAAAAATAAATTCCATTTAGTTTGGTCTATTTGTAACTTTGCATATACAAATATTATAGAACAAGGTATCCTAATCATTCCAGTAAAATAATCTATCAATAAGGAACCTCATTGTTATTCACCTCAGTTCTCTTAATAGATGCAGATTAATCAGAATAACTAGAAGAATTAACACTTTTTTCCTTTCTGTTCAAAAATAACCCATTTAGTCTCACATACTGAATAGAATCTGAGGGCTTCTCCTGACTTTCATACAATTATATTATCCAGGGTGGTGGGCAAATGTTGAATGTTTTTTATTTGAGCTTCCAGAGATAACAGTACGTCTGCAGGAAACCATGGCCTTGCTTGTTTACACTGCTTCCAAACAGTCTTAAAACTTTCATGCTTCTGTGATGCTCTTCTTGCCAGGAGACCAAGCTCTGAAGTAAGCAATATCTTTCCATAACAGTGGCCATGCTATGCATAAACAAATACTCAATTTGAATTAGAGAAGAGGAAAAAAAAAACCAACCCAAAGATAAGGTGTTTTGAAAAGACAGATAATCAATGCAGGAGTCTCCAATTCTCTCTGGGTTGTTTAACATTGCATCGTATTATCAGCTTCACCTAACTATTTATTCTTCCCCAGAGTATCTAAGCTCCTGATTAATTTACAAATACTGTTAAAGTTACAGTTACTAGAATAACACATGCTTAATATCTGGTTCACCTGCTTTAGGGTTGTTTCAAGAGACACGAATGCAAAAGAAAAAAAATCCACATATGAATAAATGGTTATCTGTTTGTCAATGAAAACTATGATTAAATATAGATCAAAGATCTGTAGAGATGGTCACTTCAGTCCAGTATCTGTGTACTCAGTAGGGGTGGACAATACTGGAATTACATCTGTTGTGCCAGATTTAAAGAGATTGAAATCAGGAACTAGTTAGAGTAGGACTAATGCAGACATGTAAAATAGAAAAACTCTGTTATGAAGATTTTGTTTCCACAAAGATATAAACCTATATTCAGGTTATCAATGTTAGTATGAACATAGCCATCATATGCTCCTCTTTCTAGTCAGTGAAAGAAAATTAAAATCAAGGTACTAAGCATCTTAAGGTAAGTTAAAGCATCCTTAAAATGCACATTTTCTCAACCTATTACAGGGCAGCCACTGATGACACTGTTCCTAATTCAATGTTAAGTCCTTACAGTTATTGGGAATTTAGCAGTTAGAAAATTCAGTCAACTGTTACTGAATTTTTCTCGTAAAACTTTGTCAAAAGAAACCCTAAACCAAACAAATAAAACCCAACAGACAAAATGATAAAAAATGGTTAATTGCAGAATTACTAGGAAAGAGACTTTGAGTGATAGGTGAGCTATTGACAATGAATTCTTACTGGCTTGTTTAGGACATAGAAAAGTGTATTTTCTTTATATCTATGTCTATAGATTCTTCCGTCTCATGATAGAAAACAAAAATCTAAAATAATACATGATTCACATTATTAAAGATAACACCTTCAAAAATTATACACAAAATTCTTCATTTATTTTCAATATTTCTGATACTTCTGAAAATCTATTGGATCAGTTCCAGAGATCTGAAAAATAATAAAGAATTCTTAAAGTCCAGTCATGTCCTGATTAAAAAACATATATGAACATATAATATCTATTCAAAGCGTGCTTCTTCCATCTAAATCTTTGGCTTCTAAATCAGACCAGAACAGGAAAAGCCTAGCATTTTAATCTCAACACATTATTTGTATTTTATTTAGTATGAATCCCATCATTAGTCCCCCCAGTCCCTCCTCTTCTGCAGTCCAAGCAAATGAAGAAGATCAGAAAAAGTCTAAAGCTTTTAACTGACATAAGGCACAGAGACTCTTCATTCATAGAAATATATTACATTTTGGAAATAGTTGTGCATAGGCAGAGCAAAAAAAATTGTCAGTGTGGGAAAAAAAAAGAGGAAAAAAAAGGAACAGACTCGCTTCACTGTGTATTTCTTATCTAGATAGTCGAGCCTTGTTAAGTTCCTTTTATAATGAACAGACAGAAAGAGTTTTTAAGGTGTGATTCAGTCATACATTTCTTGGGTGTCTACACAACAGATATCTGTATTTTGTTTAGATAAATTTATTTCAAGATGGTGGTAGACAAGAAATATGAAACTCTAATGACCGTGATGGAAACCCATTCACCAGAAAGTTTAGCTAAAAATTTGGCCAAAACACAAAGGATGATTATTCCAAAATGTAACAAATGTAAAACGAATGCTGATAAGATGAGCTTCATGAAATTTAACGTGTCCTGTTGTATTTTATTATTTGCATTAAAAGTGTGAAGTCTTACCATAGATAAAATGTTTATGAATTCCACTGAGCATTGACACTTTGCAGATAATAATTTTGGATTAATTATTCCTTTACCTAGAATTCCTTTACATTTTTCATAAACAAACATGCTCATCTGAAAGTCTGATAAGGATTGGGAGAGAAAAGAAATTTTTTTTAAAAAAAGGAAAAAAGAGAAAAGAAAGTTCTAGAGAAAGTTTTATTTTTAATACCCATGGGTTTCTGTTGCTGTGGGTCTCATCAGTCCACTGAACGCTCAGGTAGGAATTTTTGAGCCATAAAGCTGCAGCTATTGTGACACTAGGGAATCCCTTTAAGTCTGACATTTAGACAGACCTGCAGGAGAGGAATTCTTTTCCCATAAGCTAAATGCCTGCACACGTTACAAGATGTGGCAGCCTTCTTAAGGGCCTAGATTAACATTAATGAAGAAAGCTTTAAAGAGAGAAATAAGACAACTGACACCTGGCACACAGAGACAGAGGGACATTTTACTTCATTTGTTTGCTTCAATTTTACTCTCGGTTGCCTCTGAGTGAGACCCTCAGGTTAACCAGAAGGTGTAGTTTGCAGTCCTTGGAGAGGTGACATGGGTAGGCAACAAAGTAACTGCTGATGATCCGCTTCTGCAGAGCAGACCAGTCCTCCTTATTTCTGTTTTCCACATTTCTCTGAAAGAAAGCACAAACTCATCATTTACTCATTGCTCTGTTTCCTTTCACAGGACACAGTTGTTTTTCAAGGAAGACTAACCACAGAAGAGGGGTTATTTTATGTGCTTATAGAAGGAGGAGTAGTCTATAAGGCAACCCATTCATGTGGGATATATATATATAAAACGAATCTTGAGTTATTTGGCACATCCCAACCTTTAATTGGTTGTCCTTATAGTTATAGGTCTACTGTTTCTGTTTGGACACTTATCTTCATTTTAGATCTCATTGCTTAAAAGAACAGCATTGTGTTAAAATACTTAAATCTATTAAAAAAGTTGAAGAAATATAAACCAAAAAATAAGGCTTTTGTAGACTTTAAAAATAGGACATCTGAGTGAGGCATAATACTAACAGGTTTTTTGCAAAGGTGGAGAAACTACTGTTGCAAAGTCTTAAGAAGTTCTGAACTAAATTCATCCAAATGGTAAATGTTTCCTCTTTCCTGAGCCACAACACATACTTGTGTTTTAACTGCTGTTTCAAATATAAATCAGATTCATATAAATAAATCATAACTTTATCATGAGAGATCTAAAAGAAAAAGCTTGTTATAGGAGAGAAGGCTTATACATGCACTTACGCATAGACTGAGACAGGGATCTGTTTTTACCAAAAAAAATCATATCTTTTTAGTTCATAATTGTTACAGCTGGACAAATTCAGCCTTGTACATACTGAAAGCTCTTCATAGTAAACCTATCAAGCACCGGAGCAGTTTGTCAGGTGACATAAAATCGTTTCTTGGGGGTCTGGTAGAGATTTACATCTTAAAAAAAAAAAAAAAAGAAAAGACAATAGCCAGAAAGTTCTATATTTGGTGTATTGACGGCCATACTGGGACAGAATGACAATCTGTTCTAGTCATGCCTGTTGTTTTTCAGATACAAATTGTTTTAATCTCAATACTTTTCTAACCTTATATGATGATAGAGATTGCAATCACATCATTAATCAGGGCTTTTTTATATACATTTTTTTTCCCCCATGGGATCTCCTGTTGATTTATTCTCAGATTTAGGGATTATGCTGACAGCCTTGGAACAACCCAAAGTGGGCCACAGCAAGACAAGGGATCAAGCAATGTTATTCTCTACAAATAAGTTTGTCAATATAATTTGTGTGTGGGTATACAAGGATGCTGATCATCAGATTTGACATTGGAAAGACAGACAGGGAGCAACCTGTAGACTTTTTTCTTCTTAATACTGCAGGAACAGTTTGTTCTTAGAAGAATCATTTAGGCTACTTAATCAGTTTCCTTGCATCTAGGTGATATAGAAGATGTCGTGCATGTGCTAGGAAAGTAAACATGCTTGGGACCAGCCTCTGAACTCTTTTCTCCACCAGTACAGAGTGTCTATAGGCAAATTGCCTCCTGCTGATGATCCCTGGCCATAGAAACTCACAGGTAATGTCTGGGAATTGTTGTTAAATGTCTTCGAGCAAAACCCAGGCTTCTAACCATTCTGACAGTTTAATGGGTAGGAAACAACACTCTGGTGTTGGTGCTCAGGAGCAGTTTAATTTGTTAGTGTTGGTGTAATTTCAGCATCCCTTGCTCCTTCTTGTAGTACATAACGATTTGTTTTCCGAACAATGAAATACATTATCCTAAAACAAATTGCAGAGCCCAACATGAACATAGCTGAGTAAAATGTTGTGGTTTCTGACAGATAAGAGGTCAGGGTAGACCTAGTGATCCCTTTTGGCATCAACCACTATGAAACAGGGGTTTCAAGAATTAATCATTGCACTTTATTGCTTTCTGTCACAGATTCAAAGAACTTAGAGAAATATATTAGAATGCTGTGTCTCAGTTTACCCTTTCCTAAGACAATACTTTCTGACCTCACAAAAACACCATGGTGTTCATGTCCTGGCTTTTCAGAATTGCAGGAACAAGAGCCTCAAATTAATCCCGTAGCCAGTCATTTGAATGCAAATTTACCACAGCTGTATACTCAAAACCTGTCTACAACATTGCTTATCTGCCTGTATTGAGATGAATTTGACACCACCAATCTTTAAATGTGATGATGCATCCTCCTGTTTTGGAATTCTAAAATGATGAGAAAAAAAACATATCTGAGATAAACACCCAGGACAAAGCTCATAGTCCTTATACGGGTCAGTGCTACATATCTAATCTATGAAATGTTTGCTGGAAACTCATCGTAAATGGCAAAATCAATTCACCAATCACTTCAGCAATGTTTTCATTCCAAAGGTATGCAGCTGGGTATGTTAGTTATTTTATACCTATCATTTCAAGGAGTCAATGAGTGATCTCTCTTAATAATTTAAGAATACAGAAATAAAACCATAACCCAATTCGCTCGTCTCTGGCACAAATCATAACTTGACTGAAAAATGTAATGAGTAGCTGCATTAGGAAGATTATTATCTGTCTGCCTATTACGTAGATAGTGGTCATAATGAAATATGTAATGCAGTTTCTCACACCATATTATGACTAATATTCAGATAACACTTACTTGCATTCCTTTTTAGCATGCTTTGGGACAAAAATAATTCAAGAATTTCTAAAAAATCTCAATCTTCCCTGGGCACACAAAATGCTTTTAAACCTTACATAAAAAACAGGCTAAGCTAAAACTGTCTGAGTAGGGGAGCAGTCATTACAATGCATTTTAATAATGCTCAGTAATAATTACTTGGAAGTTAATTCTGCCAAAAATGGGTGCTTAGGACTGCGAGGGTCGTCCTGGGCAATGCGGTTCATCATCACATGGCAATCCATTCTCACCTTTTATAAAGTACTTCTACTAAGCATGTCAAATTCTGTCTTAGGATTCATTAGTTTTTCTTTCCCCAATAATTTTCATAATAAAGTAGTCCTAGAATTATCTTTTACTGAGAAATAAAGCTTTTTTCTTTTTTTTTTCCTTTTTTAAATATATTCTTAATTAATGTAAAAACATTTCTTGCAATAGAAATATTCATTTTCTTGGTTCTTCCATAGAAAACTATCATGTACTCTTCAGACTGGTGTTTTTTAGACTAAGTTATGTTCCATGTTTATACTATAGACACTACAGAACTTAAAATGCAAGGTAGGCCAGTTGTTCAAATATTCCTTCAGCTGCCTGGAGAGTGTATCTTGCATTAAACTTTTTTCCACAATGTCTGCAATATTTGACAATCTAAACTTAGCTGAAATATACCTAAAATATGAGCATATCTTTTTATCTTATCATTATAAGAACTGTTCTACAGCCAAGTGTTTCTCAGCTAATGCAGGGTATTTCCTGCAACAGTGTTCATTAATAGAGCTGATAGAGGCAGTCTTCTCCCTGCTGGTCCTTCCTCTCTGAAGGTATTCCAGTTTGTCTTCCTCTTTCTCTAGAATGGAAACTCTATGGAGCACTGCACATGAAGTTCACCAGTGTTTTGTTTAATATCAACAATACCTCACGTAATATCAACATATTCTTTGGCTGTAAAGATGAGGTCAAGTTATTTCGTAGCCAACTTGATGGTCTAGTGTGAAAAAAATATTTTCCTCAGAAAGGCTTAAGTCATAGAGCCTACTATGTCAAAAAGGATGTAACATCCTCAAGAGCTACTCCCAGGTTGAGGATACTAAAATAATTTACAAAGATAAATTGAGTATCACAGTATCACAGTATTATTAGGTTGGAAAAGACCTCTGAGATCATCAAGTCCAACCTATGACCCAACACCTACACCTACTCCTACTTGTCAACTACACCATGGCACTAAGTGCCTCATCTAATCTTTCCTTAAACACCTCCAGGGATGGTTACTAGAACCACCTCCCCAGGCAATGCATTCCAATGGCCAATCACCCTCTCAGGAAAGAACTTCTTCCTAATGTCGAGCCTAAACCTCCTCTGGCGAAGCTTGAGACCGCGTCCTCTTGTTCTGTCGCCGGTCACCTGAGAGAAGAGACCAACTCCTGCCTCACTACAACCTCCCTTTAGGTAGTTGTAAAGAGCTATTATAAGGTTTCCGTTGAGCCTCCACTTCTTCAGGCTAAACAACCCCAGCTCCCTCAGTCGCTCTTCATAGGGCTTGTGCTCCAGTAATACCTGGTACAAATATAGGTAAGTATATATGTAGGAACACAGTATTTATCAAAAAGAAAAAAAAGAATACATATTAACAAGAAAGCAGTCCAATCGTGTTCCAGTGTAACAAAGTCATCAGGACATATCCACAAAAGGCACAACTGCTCTTACAGAAAACGTCATATTCATATTTTACTGCAAGACAATACTGATCTGTTTACTTTTTTTCTCTTCTCACATTGTCTTAGAATAAGCTTGGTGATTCTTTTATCATCCATCTAATTTTTGCCTTTTTTTTTTTCAAGTTAAATATTTTCGAGTCAGACTTTTCTGTAAAATCAAGAACACTGAATGTGACCCATACATTATGTTTGTATTTTGCCAATGAATCATAGAATCATAGAATGGTTTGAGTTGGAAGGGACCATTAAAGGTCATCTCGTCCAGTCCCCTGTGTTGACCAGTGGCATCAACTAGATAGGGTTGCTCAGAGCTGCATCCAACCTGATCTTTTGTTTGCAGGGGTGGGGCAACTACTGCCTGTCTAGGCAAACTGTTCCAGTATTTCACCACCCTCAGCATGAAAAATTTCTTCCCAATACCTAGCCTAAACTTCTTTTCTTTTAGTTTAAAACCATTACCCCATGTCCTATTGCTACAAGCCGTACTAAAAAGTTTTTCCCTTTCTTTCTTATAAGTCCCTTTAAGTACTGAAAGGCTGCAATAAGGTCCCTTCAGAGTCTTGTCTTCTCAAAGCTGAACAATCCCAACTTGTTTAGCTTCTCTTCATAAGCAAAATCTGCAAGGCCTTTGATCAATTTTGTGGCCCTCCTCTGGACCCGTTCCAACAGATCCATATCCCTCCTATGCTAAAGATTCCAGAGCTGGATACAGCATTGCAGGTGTGATCTCACCAGAGCAGAGAAGAGGGACAGAATCATCTCCCTGGCCTGCCGCTCATGTTTCTTTTGACACAGCATGGGATACAGTTGGCCTTCTGAGCTACAAGCACACACTGTCAGCTCATGTCCAGCTTCCTGTCCACCAGGATCCTCAGGTCCTTCTCTGCAGGGCTGTTCTCACTCTCTTCATCCCCCAGCCTGTACCAATACTGAGGGTTTCCTTGAGCCAGGTGCAAGACTGTGCAACTGTACCTTTTTGAACCTCATAAGCTTTTCACAAGTTCACTTCTCCAGCTTGCCAAGGTCCCTCTGGATGACCTGTCTTGTGTACAGGTCAGTAATAAACAGACGTTGCTTAATCTCCTATAGAACAAAGCTTTTGTTTCTGTATTTTTGTCTCTGTATTGTATCTCTCTGTGTAAAATTTATTTACTCTTTATGGGAATATGGTGGGTTGACTCCTGACTAGCACCCAACAGCCACTTGGTCAATCTCTGCTCTTTCATAGGGTAGGGGAGAGAATCAGAACAGTAAAAGCCAGAAAAACTCATAGGTCAAGATAAAAACTATTTAATAAAGAAAGAAAAAGGGGAAGGGGAGAAGCAAAAAAACCAAAACAAACCCACAAATAAATAATACAAAGGCAATACTCACTACCTACCACCAACAAGCCAGAGCCTAAACAGTGTCCCAGCAATGACTAATTTGAAAAACTACATCACATTTTTGTTACTGAGCACATTGTTAAATATGGTATGGGATACCCCTTTGGTAAATTCGTCCCAGCTGTCTCATTTCCCACCTGTCTACTCCACTGCTAGACTACTCACTGCAGGGGACACAGTGAGAAACGAGGTATGCCTTGACACTGTGCCAGCACTTTTCAGCAGTAGCTAGAACATTGGTGTGTTATCAACACTGTTTTAGTCACAAGTTTAAAACACGGTACTATATAGGCAGTTATAAAGAAAATTGACACCAGCTCAGCCAGACTTAGTACAGGGGATATTCACAGTTTCTCATCCATAGTGTTCATTTTGTCTTCATAGTCTATAATTTCTCTCAAAATTTCATTACTATTTTTTCTTTTTTTGTTTAGGAATTTTCTTCTGAGATTATAAACTTTAAATGCTAGTAGCTCAGGCCCATTTTGCTTTCTGTTGATTCCATTTTCCCACTGGGATCACCCTGGTCAAAATATTTCTCCAGTTGGTAATAAGCCTAGAATTCTCATCACTGCAGTGTATTTTTTTAAACTGGGAGTGCGAGTAGTGTATGAATCCACAAAACTTCCTCTCTTTTCTCTAGAAAGGGATGTTGGTGTAGTAGTGCACTAGAAAACTATAATAAATGCTAGCCAGAGAGAGACAGATGTGGTGATATAAAGGTTGTGAAATTATTCCTCAAAATCTGAATTTTTTTTTCATTTTCTGAATATCGTTTTTCCCCCGAAAATTTTAATGACCATAAATTAGCTGAACTATATCCTTGGGCCATAGGTTGGACTTGATGATCTCAAAGGTCTCTTCCAACCTTACAATACTGTGATACTGTGAAATCAAAGCCATTACTTCAATTTTTCAATCATAGTAAATCATTCTCACAGTTTTTCTCTTCAGCTTCTGGATCTACATTCTCTCATTCTCTTTTAACAGACATGAGCTACTCCTGCTCTTCCACCACACTGTATAATGTTTTGGTTTACATTGATTTATTCTTGGCTTACATTTTTATGTAATTGGTCCTTTCTTCCCCACCACTAAACATAGGATTATTGTTATCCCAATTACAAGAAACTCTTCTGCCTGCTGTTCAGTTCTCTCATTTCAGATATAGTAGGTTGTCTTGCTCTCCCACAGTTTCAGTCCTTGTGACTAACACTGTTGTAGCTTTGTGTCTGCTCATTCTGTGCATGAAATTTAACCTCTCTTCCAGCTTTGAAGCTGTATGAAGCCCTGATCTTGCTCACACCTCTGCACTTGTTCTCCCACGGATCTTTTCACTCCATAGAGACAGCTTTCTTAAATCTTTCTAGTCTATTCTCCCCATGCCTGCATGCCTTTTGTGTCTCTTTACTTAGACATGGGAGAGAATTCTTTAATGAGCTAAATAACTAGCTCTTTTCACTCACCTTTCTTTCCAGTCATGAAAAAAGATGAAACATTTTGATAGAAAAAATACATCTTTAATGTCTTAAAATATAATTTAATATAATTTAAGCACAAAAGCATTTTTATACTACTACTGCAATGTGATTATAGCAATTAGCATTGAACAAAACATTCTAAGCTAAACTAGAAGGAATTGGCTACAAAGAAAAAGATTGAAAGGAAGGTTTAAATGCACAAGCCTGCTTAAAACCACTACCTAGTTGCCATATAACTCCCAAAGAGGCTAAGTTTTTTACAAAAAAAACAGAAGAATGCTCTTCAGATAATTCTAGAAAACAGAAATTATTCCAAGCTGCTGTGTTTAGGCAGCATCGTTAAGTATATTCTAATTGGTTGTCAGGATGAGATTTAAGAAAATATGATCTCTTCCTCTTTTAGAAAAGATTTGAAACTGTGGCACACATTCACACATTGACCAGTTTCCCAGTCTCTGTGACTGAGAGTTTGAAACTGTGACACCGAAAAAACAAATGAGTAAGGCATACCCATAAAACTTTCGGAATGTATTCAAACAATTGAATGCCTTTCTTACACTTAAGCAGTACTAGGCCAGAGATATAATGTATGTTTTAAGTCCCTTAAATAATTTTAAAAAACCAAACAAAACCAAAAAAAAATCCCATAAACCTGAAGGCATTTTTTCCCCCTTCCGTTTAACATTCTAAGTGTGGAGTAAAGAAAGTGTGGTTTTGGAAAGCAGCTTCTAGTGGATTTTTTTTAACCTATAGTTGCACAGGTTCTTTTCCTTATCAAATGAATCTAATTAAATGAAAACTGCAACATCCCTGAGTCAAGGACTGAGTATTCTCTTTTGTTTGTTAAGAATGATTGGTGTCCTTAAGATTTTGGAAATTATCACAGTATTGTAAGTTTGGAAGAGACCTTTGAGATCATCGAGTCCAACCTATGGCCCAACACCTACACCTACTACCTACACCTATTCCTACTTGTCAGTTACACCATGGCACTAAGTGCCTCATCCAAATTCTCTTTGAACACCTCCAGGGATGGTGACTCCACCACCTCCCTAGGTAGAGCATTCCAATGAACAATTACCCTCTCAGTGAAGAACTTCTTCCTAACGTCAAGGCTAAACCTCTCCTAAAGTGTTTAAAACGGTTTTCCAAAATTTTAGATGAGTAGTTTCAAGGGTAGGAAGTGCTGTTCTGGAAGAATAATAGGTGTAAAGTTTTGGAAAAGAGTTTAAGTATACTCGAGTGAATAGGAGGCTGTCAGATCCATAAGGAGTAAAATAGCTTCATACAGTTCATGTAATCAGGCTTGAAGGATGCATTTTTTTCTTTTGCGTTATATCCTGGATAATTTAGGCAGTTGTCCATTCAGTAGTTTGATTTTTCTAGATGTCTTTATGAAGCATAGAATATTGTGAAGAAAGCAGAACATCTGGGTTTAGACTGTGGATAAAATTTTAAAGGTCAGCCAAAAAACCCCTTTTATAAACCCTACTTAGTATCAGCTCTATTTCTTGAACTCTTTCATTAGAAAAATGTAATTTTTATATTTATGCATGACATATAAGCAGTAAAATAAATAATTATACGTGACTGTTGAGAATCAGAAAATACATATACTTTTATTACCAGAGCACCTATGTAAGCAGATTTTTATTCAGGCATTTCTGAAGTGTTAATGCCACACTAGCATTTCTCCTGCGTTTCATATCTATGGAATATGGTTTTGTTTTCTTCATTTAATTTTTACAGACACTAATGTAGGAATCTCTCAGTTGAAATCTCTAATGAAATTCAAGTATTGACTCTGAAAGATATCCTTGTCAGTTATATGGTCGTACATTAAGTTGTGTCATTTGAAATCTTTCTTTCTTTCAGTTGCTCAAATATTTTCATACTTCAAAATGTTCAAGATGTTAACAACAGGTTCAATATTAAGACTTTCTTAGGGAGTTAGTGTTTGATGCCTTTAAGTATTTGATCTTGTGATACTATAATTGACAGGGGAAATCTATTGCATTATTTCAGAAACACAAACATTTAGGCCACTAACCTAGTAGGAAGCAGACTGTTGCCTGTCATGATTTTAACATGCATCCAGGAAAAGGGAAGCTCAGATTTTTAATATGACTCAGCAAACAATATATGGGGGCACTTGTTTAGCAGAAAAGGAACTTATTGGTAATTTGTCATTACATTTCAGTCATAATCCCGATGAAGCTTGAATAAGGCTGTTTTTCCTTTGTCCTCTGTGTTGTTTTTGATATGACTGAGAATTTAATGAAGTTGACACACAGCCAGAAATATAATTTGCTGTTTTTATTACTCTGTCAATATTATACATTAGGACCTCAACAGTCTTCGATGAAAGTAAAAGAACTCTTTATAGAAGCAATGTTGAAATGTAAACAGGAAAAGTATAATGCATGTTTCTTAATACCATAGCCTAGATTAAAGCTTTTGAAGTAGTCTCACTAATTAATTTGAAACTGTGATGAAAACACAAAGTGCCCATACATGTAAGGTTTCCAAGGCTTTCTGAAGAGAACTTTTCATGACAGAAGACCTTTTTTAGTTTTTGGCAAATGTTGTATATACTACAGCACATAAGAGCCCAGATAGAAGGCCTGTCTTCTGCTCTGCCCCATGAGGGATGAATTAAATCTAAATTTCTGGCTGTTGGATTCATAAAGTGTAAAACAAAGTTTCTGTAGAGATGGAAGAAAGAGATTAAATCTTACTTTTATTGTATATATATTGTTCTGTTGTACATTTTAGATACGGGAGATTGAAATTCACCTCTTTGGCTAGCTAGACCAGGTTCTTAGAGAATTTGGTTCATCTTCAGTTATGGAATACATATTTACTATTTCAAATTTATTTTGTCCATTTTTAAAAAAAATAACACTGAGTGTGAGATATGCTCCATAAATTCTCACCAGATCCTACAAGAGCAGTTATGTAATATTTTGTAACTACATATTTTTATACAGAACTTACGTCAGCAAATCAGTATGTCAGACTAAATAGATGATACGAAGTGTTGCCTCTACTTTAAATATTGAAATATATTATCTTAATAAGTCTGGCAGAGAAAAGAAAGTAACTCTGCTGCAAATTGATCAAAATACCGAGATTCACTTGAGAACAAATTACTCTTCATTTACTGTCAGAGAAAAATGGATATGTGCACATGAATATTCCTTCCTCCCTGAAAATGGTCTGTATCAAGAGTTGTCAGTTTCTGTAGCTAATACTCCATAAAAGAAATGGAAACTGATCCAATGGATTTGTTCATGTTTGTGTCTGTGCACATGCATGCAGTGGTGGGGAGAAGGGTATGTAGATGTGTGAGTGAATGACTCTCTTAATTACACTGGTAACCTGAAAGTCCTTTCTTACTGCTATTTTGAAGCAGATTACTTAAAATAGGAAGCATAAACCTTCTAACTTGCACTTCATGAACAGAGAAAAGAGAAATAACACAAAATACTGAAGCAATACCAACAAAATACCATGGAGAAGATTGAAGCATAAAGTATGTAACATACAAATACAGGTTGAGATAAACAGGCTGTCCAGGCTGGAGGAGAGAAGGCAAAGGTGGATATTTATTTCAGTTTTATGATACAGAGTCAGTGTCCTCTGAGAGGAGCACAGAGAAAGGACAAGAGGCTATAGCCACAGGTTCAAGTATAAGGCAAAAAAACCTTCCCAGTGAGTGTAGTTAAACACTGGAGCAGGTCACAGACATAGACAATCTCTGTCCCTAGGGGCAGTCACAATTTAGCTGAACAAAACCCTTAGCAGCCTAATGTAACTTCAAGATTTGCCGTCCTCTGAGCAGGAGGCTGTGCCAGATGACTTAAGAACTCTCTTTCAACCTTATTTTTCTATGATTAAAGTACAAAAATGTTTTTTGTACTAAGAATAAACAAAGTCCTGGTACATGCAAATCTACCCTTCTCCTCCATTATGTTCGTGTGTTTAGTATTCATATGCTGTAAAGGATGAGACAAAGAGGATATGTCTACAAGGATTTAGTTGTCAATACCTACAGCTAGACAAATTCTGAGGGCACATAACTGTGCACTTGGTACAAATGGCCTTAAAAGCTGTTGGATGAAACAAGTTAATATCTCTCTCTCATTAGAAAAGGGTACCCTGGATTTACCTCTTACATTAATTCAAAATACTGCATGTTCTAAACATTTGTCAATAGTCTCAAGCACTTCAGATGAGCTATAATACTTTTTTTAAAGTCTGCATATATCAGTTGAAGACCTAACTTCGTATTACATGGGGAAAATATGATAGCAACACCACAAAAAGTGACATAAAGGGAGACTAAACTGTAAAATTTTACTATTATATCTTTATAACTATTTTCAGATTTACATACAACTGTGTGTTTCAAAAGAACTTTTAAGTAAGTAGTGAAATTTCTGATTTACTGAGGTGATCGACAAAGTATGAATGTGATTTTTAAGTCTGATACCTCTGTGACACTTCTTTCCTGCTCTTAAATTTATGATTATATTCTGAGCAACCTAAATTTATGCATAACTTAACTGCAATGAGTAGTAGTAACTAATTAATCTAGGTTGTTCTACTATAGCAGGGGTGTCAAACTCATGGTCCATGGGCCAAACCTGACTCTCCACCTTCTTTTATTTAGCCCAGCATCTTGTTTCTACCCAGCAGCAACGTCGAGCTCCTGGCCCCAACGCTTTTGTCAGTGTGCTTGTCACGTGTGCTGTGTGTGTGATGCACGTTACACTGCAGGAGTAGGAGCAGGGGAACAGCAGCAGCCACGAGTTTGACACTCCTGCACTACATTAATAGAAATACTCTCAAGGAAGAGAGCTGCCGTAGCTTGATCGTATTAGAGCAAGTCTAAGCATATTTTAATTATTTTTATTTTTAAATCAAATAACCAAAAAGAATTGTGCAAGAATTGAGCAAAAATGGAATCACAATGTTTCCTTTAATTTATTTACAGAGAGCTCTGTCTTGTTTTTAAATACTCTATGAGAATATAGTATATTGATTTTGCATTTGGCTTCCACCCCTGTGTTATTTTGTCTTACTTTAAATCTCTTTGTATTGATATCACTATTAAAAATGCATCAGAGCTAGAAAAATATCATAAAATGACTGTGTTGCTGAACAGAATCAAGAATAACTCCAATCTTCTGTCATGACACTAAACTGAATAAGAAAAATTTAAGTTTGAATTCTGATAGTTGAAATGGTCAATTGAAAAAGCAAACCCTTCTTAAGATACAAGAGAGAGGAGGAAAATTACTAGATAGATACTGTATGATGGGATATTCTCTTTTAAACCCACTCTGTTATTACTCCTAAATGATAGCTGCAAGCAGCATTGAAAGGAATTCAATTCAGTTTGTTATGAAGATTGCAATGATGTGTAAAATAATCTCTCTTTTATGTAAGATTAGTAGTGCAAAGTAAAAACACCTTAAACCAATGGAGTGGACATATTTCTTTCTGCAATATAGTAATTCAGAAAACCATATTTCAAATTAAATATTAGATTTTTATGTCTATCAAGGAACCATTAAATATCCTATTTAAACCACCTAAAGGCATTTTGAGTGACAATTGTCATTATTAATATCACTGGCTCCTTGTGTTCATTCACATTTACGCTCCGTGTTAAATGAGATGACAGAATGCTAACAAAGTGTATCCTAAACAATCTTAGTGAATAAGACATAAGTGAGTTTCAAAGTGTATCATAATTATAAACCAAAAAAATATTGACTAGGATTTTAAATAATTATTCTGTGGTTAGAATCTATGGAAATATTTTAATAGTTAATCTTCATAAATTAAAAAATATTGCATTATGTATTGGGTTGTTAGTCCAAAGTACCTGAACATCACTGCTGCAGGAGGGTTTAGAACATTTTCCCTAACCTGGTAAGGACAAGAACAGGAGTTTCTTCGTCAGGATAGAGAGGTATCATCAATATTGTGTTTCATAATAGGGGAGAGGAGGGAGAAAAAGAGAGAGAGAAGTGGTGTGTGGTTCAACCAGCAGAAGACAATGGTGAGAGGCAAAAGCAATGGGACAGAAGCCACCACTCTATCCAATATCCATTCAGAAAAGGGACCAACTGAGAGAAAAGAGCAACAAATAATCTTGACCAACAAGAACGCAGACTTTCCTCTCCTCCCCCAAAACCAATAAAAATAAACCAACACAGTTACAACGAATGAGACATCCTGGCATAAGATAATGTCTTATTATAAGCTATGCAAAGATAAAGAAATGCAAAGATTACCTTCCTTAAAAGCAAGACATAGAACTGCTTTTTTTGACTGTTAATCTTCTGGCTTCATTCTTAGCCTCCTTGCCCTCAGGGTTTGATTTAATATTCCAAATCTTTCACCCTGGTCCAGTTGGAAAGGAAAAAAAAACATTGAGTTTCACGTAAGATGGAAGAAAAGAAAGAGGTTTGTTGTTTTATTCTTAAATTGCTGGACAGTAGAAAAATATTAAGAAAATATTGTTCAAGATTCAGGATAAAGTAGTCACTCAAAGCTTGGGGGTTGAGAGGGAACTTTGATCTGTGGGAGAGCTGTGGTTATCGCTTCTGGAGTTGTACACATACTTTCCAGTAGTTTCTCTGTTTTCTAATTCCTCAAATTATAAGGATAATGTTGATGTTGCCACATGACTTCAGTACCAAGATTAAATGTGAAGACTATTAGACAGGAAAGTACATGTGTCTGCAAACTTTCAATTTACTAAACACTGAAACACCTAGCAAAGAAACCAATATGAAATGTTGACTGACTTTATTATTTTTCTTCTTTAAATATATAACATACTAAAGTGCAAAACAGATTATTTTTTTCCTAAATAGAAAATATATATCTTTTAATAGAACTGAAGTAATTTTGCTGTTTTACTAAAGGAAAATACATAATATAGTCAAACAAAACAACAATTAGCACAACATATAATAGCACAACTGAGGGGAAGGGGATGAAACACAATAATTATTGGCAGTATTTGAGAGTTTTCTGAGGCACTTTTAAAGATATTAATTTAAACCACTAAAAAATCACTAGTTCTATCAAGACCTATGGGCTATTCCAATGAACATATGGAGTGGTGTTCAGCATAGGCATTCTAATCTCATTGGGTTTTAGGCACAAATACCATATGGAAGGACCATATTGTGCTTAATCTCCTGAGTGTGATAGTAGGTAAAACCTTCACCCTATTACACAGTCTAATGTAACCAGACAGAGTAGAATCAAAACATATGCCAAGATTCTGCAAGTGTTTCAGAAATGCCTTTCTCTGAAGTTGCTGGTGATCTTGGAGAGTATTCTCTTTTAATTAAAAAACAGATAAAAAAGAAAAACTGTTTTCACAATTTATAGTAGCTGTTAAGCAATTTAGGGAACAATATGTGCGTTCCTTCTCATGCTATACTGTCTCACTTTTTGTCTAATCAGATAATATACACCTCACAGCACAGGAGGCTATAAAGTTACAGTATGCATGATTTAATTCAATCACAAATTTTAGACACAGATGGAGTTTTTCAATAAATTGTCAGGTGTTTTGAATAACTTCTGATTAAAATTATTTTATTCATAGCAGTAGTTAGGTAGAAGCCTGCTGCAATCTGTATATATACAAAAGTAGTCACCACAAATTTTGGAGATTAAGAAATCAAAACATTGACACAGATTATTAATATCACAATTAAGCACAGAAATGATAACACAAACCTAAGTTCTGGACCATATGCACTCACTGGTGATCAGTCATTTATATACAGAGGATTGTAACTTTAAAATATTTTGTCTTTTAAAATATATCTCATAAATAAGTTTACCTAGTAAACATTAAGTGTTTTTTATGTAAGTGGCCTTTAGGCAAGCCTAGTTTGAGTAATTCAGCATATACGTATATGAGGCTTTTGGGTGATTTCTTTATGGTAAAGTTAACAACCTGGGGAGAACATAAGAGAAGTTCTTGTATTGTTCATGTTCAGTAGAGCAAACTCTGGATTTCTTAACCTGTTTCTTTCTGCTATCAAAGCTGTAGTGATGACATTCAGAACAACATCACAGTATATGAATTAGGAGCACTTTTTTCACCATCACATGGTCTCTGCCATACTCCAAAATCTGACTATTAGGCTGTTAATATGTTTTTTGGACCTATGCTGACAGTACATTAAGAAAATACCTTCCACAGCCGTAACACTCTATGCTTATCTCTTAGACCTCTAGAATACAAGTAGGAGTGTAGTTGACAAGTAGGAGTAGGTGTAGGTGTTAGGTCATAGGTTGGACTCAATGACCTCAGAGGTCTTTTCCAACCTTATGATACTGTGATACTGTGATAAGATACAGTAAAGGTAAGAATATCAACATTGAAATTTTAAATCTCTTGATATAAGAAATCTGTAGACCCACAAGGTAACTTCTTATGAGGCAGAAGTGAAAGGAAAAGGTTACATAGCCTTGCAGGAAAGGAAAAAAGTCAAGAAGGCCACAAAAAGAGACAAAATGAGACTATTTTTTGTCAAGTTTTTCAATAAATATGAATGTCAATGTCCATAATGCTGTGCACAAAAAAAGTATATTCCAGATCTTTTATTTCTTTACACAACTTTTTTAAAAAGCTTGCACAATTGCAGTTTCAAGCAGAAATAGCTATTTTTTTGTTTGCTGCTTGATCAGCATAGAATCATATTGGCTTCTCTTTCCCCCTGAATAAGCTGACTTAGTATGTATGTGTTTGATAATGTCTTCCTGGATCTGTTTGGCTCAGTTATCTCAGGAATTTCTAGTTTGAAGGGATTCATTTTCATTAGTTCATTGTATGTCATGCACTCTACCTGCTATCCAAGAGTTGATGGAATGATGAATGTTGCAAAATTATCTGACTGTAAATTTTCTTTTTTTCATAACCTTCTCTTTTTTTTTCACTTTCCATCTGCAATTTCCCAGTTTGCCAAGTTGAGTATGTGCCAAAAAACCAGAGGATTTGTCAATATTTAAAATGAGAACCGTCCTGTAATATAACACACTATGATTCTGGTGAATCAGGATTGTTCTTTCTGAGTCAGAACTGACTCAGCACAGTGGATCTATTTAACTTTTCTGTGTTGATCCTACAGATTGGCAGCCAATCAAGTTAAATGAATGTGGGGGAGGGGGGGGAAGAAAAGAGAAGAAAAAAGAAGAAAAAAGAGAAGAGAAGAGAAGAGAAGAGAAGAGAAGAGAAGAGAAGAGAAGAGAAGAGAAGAGAAGAGAAGAGAAGAGAAGAGAAGAGAAGAGAAGAGAAGAGAAGAAAAGAAAAGAAAAGAAAAGAAAAGAAAAGAAAAGAAGAAAAGAAGAAAAGAAGAAAAAAAGAAAAATTATCATTATATTTGTATGTATAAAAGGCAAACATACCAACAGGTTACTAAGTTCTAGAAGTCTGTTTTCACCATCAACTAGGGGGTTCCTGATTTCATGTATGTGTAAAATGCAGTTAATTTTTCTCAAATATATATGATGAAATCTACTGTCCTGCTGTTATTTAGGAGGCCAGTGCCTTTTGAAAATATATAATACAGCTAAAAGCTGTGGTCCATGATATCCGTGGATGTGTACCAATGAGCTTTACGACTTGCCTACAAAACTGAGGCTCGTAGAACAGGCACATAGACACATACATAGTGAGAGAGAAGCGTTTAAACAAACAAAGAAACAGGAAAACCAAAAAAAGATATTTTAATTCAAATAACAAACTGTGTCCTTTGGATTGCCACCTGGGTTCTCCTTAAATATTGTGTAATCATTTCATGGAAAGAAGGGTTTACATCCTCAAAATAGACTGGTCTCGATAATTTCTGTTTTCTCAGGACATTTCCATATGATTTTTTTGTGAACTTATTTGCAAAGAATGTAGTTCTACTCTAGTACACAAAAACGCATTCCTGAACCATCAAACGAAGAGGAGACAATTATATCAGAATGTGATGCTTGTCTTTGCAAATGATGTGCAAAAAAATTAATATTTTAGATTAAACTGGATTGCAGTTGTGTGTCTTACGCAAGCATTGCTTCAGTCAGTTTTGACCTCAGAAAAAGGAGTGAAAGGTCACATTATTAATCCACAGACTGTCTCCATTCATGCTGTGCACCCTTCTTTTTGGCTCCAATTGAATGTAATATTCTTTTAAATGGAGTTATCGATGAGTTTTGAAATTAGATTTTGGAACAAAATATCCAGTTGCATTTGCAATGTGTATCTAAGTATATTTATCAATATACTGTGATAGATTTGATTTTGCAAGTGAAAGAAAAAAGTGCTTTATGAATCTTTCTATCACACAGCTATGAATGAAGATTGATTTCAAGAATGAGCTTTACATAAACATTTTTTCATCAGAAAAAAAAGACTAGAATGTCAGTGAGCATCTGAGTGTCTTCAAAGTGCCACAAATATCTCTTACTGATGTTTACTCATTATATTTGTCATGAAGATTAACCTGACAATTCTGCTGATAATAAAAATATCAGGTATTGAAGTACAGTAGAGGATGAAAACATAAAACTAAACTACCATTACTGCTGCATGGGGTTTTTTAATTTTTCATTTTATTCATGTTTTTCCTTGCCAAATTGAAAGTGTATCACCTTCTTCTTTCTCAATGATTTAATAAAGTGAATGAGATTTCAAAGTTTAAAAAGTTATTACAGTTCCAGAATTTTTTACATCTCTGCCAATTATGAAAAAAAAAATTTAGATCTCAGAAATTCTGTTGTTCTGAAGATTTGGTTTTCTCAAGAATCGAACCTATGCAACATTAGTCTGGTTTTACATATTAAAGAGTCCTCAGTTTCCCTGAGTCTTTAAGTAAATTGCAGAGTCAAGCAGCACTCTCTTTAATTGTAATTTGTGAATGAAATCTCATGAAGTCAGACTGATGAATGTGAGTAAATGTTTCTGAAGATGTTTAAACAAATTCACATTTATTAAACAACCCTAAATCTATTTTTTAAATTTAACTTTTGCATTCTTCCGGGTCCAGATAACTAAAAATTATTTTACCTCTATTACTGCTATATATTGGACTGAAATATATATCACATTCAGTCAAAAATCAAAGGAATTAATAATTGATATATATTAAAATAAAACAAGTATATGTTTATACATAAAATACATATAAACTATATACATATGTGTAATGTATGTAAATAATATTTTTTTATGTAAAGATAAATAAAATATCTCTTAGAGGAACTCCTTGTAAATTCAAAATCATATTGCTAAGGAATAAATTACAAGTTTTCTGTCTTTCCCATTTCTTTTTATGTCATATAAGAGGAATGTTACAGTGCCTCTTCAAATATCCATTCATTGATTTGTCTCATTTTTTTGTATAATGTTCGCTCAAAAGTCTCATTGTACTAGTCTTTCAGTAACTACCATCAAAATCAGAGCTGATCAATGCATAATAAATATTCAATTTCTTCTTTTGGATCTATTGTGATAACGTATAATTAGGCATTTCTATTATTGTTATTTTTTTACACAGCTTCATCTTAAACATTGTGGAATATTTAAGGAATATGTCTTTCAGTTCTTGTAGCATTTAGATGGTCATACACCAGACAGTTACAAATTCTTGATTGCTTTATAAGAAAACATACTTCAAGCTAGAAGAAAAGACTCTAAAAATGCTGCCAGTTTTGCAACTGTACAGTTACTTCAGCTGATTCATAAATAACAGCAGTATTCCATTTTCTAATATTGTATTCCTGGAGCAGAAAACAGAAGAGAGGGAAGAAAAAAGTCGTAGTGGTGGAGAAGCTGCTAATTTGATGCCCTGGCAAGTAGGATCAACATCTTTCTGAGGATGACTGAAAAGAACACGCTGCAGATGCTGATGTACTTTCCCTTCTGACATGCTTACTGATAAGCAGCACGTAATACCAACATGAAAATGTACAAACTGAGAGAAGTTTTCTCTGAGCATGACTTCTATTGCACCTGAGCAGCAATTAGAATAGCTTTCTGGGAAATAAGTGAATAGAAAACCAAATAGGCTATGGTTTTGCATTATTAACAAGTGATAACTGTTCCTGTAAATGTGGTTTTTTTTAAGTTTTGGTAAAGTTTGGAGGGGTGTTTAAAAAAAGAAAAAGTTCATTCCCATTAATTTACATATTTGCATAATAAAGGTAGAGAAAACACAGGACAAAGTATCTTCTGGATCACATAAAAACTTAAAGTCAACTACTGAAGGTGCAATAAAATTCAGAATGTCTTCTGTTTAACTGTCCTAGCTATTAGGCTTCAATTATAAATTTTTCTTTTTCATTTCATTTTTAATTCATTTCCAGATTGTGACATCATTCCTTTGTCTTGTTAATATCTAGTATAGAAACAGTCAAGTTGAGAAATTTCATGCTACTATCCATCAGCTGTTTTGAATGAGTGACGTATCTAGAGTAAAATTTCCTTCTAGTCTTTCTAGAAGATCACATAGAATTCCAATAGCTCATCATTCAATGGAATTGCTTAAAATACTGTTTCTAGTTGCCTACGTGCTATTCAGTCTGTTGAAAGATATTAAATACAGAAAAACCATAAAAATATTTTCTCCTTGCCTTGAAAAACTCTTGCTACAAAATGCTTCACAGCACACAGTATAAGCAATGCAGACCATGGAATTGGGGAACTGCCAGTGGCCTTGGAGTTTGTGACCATCGAAAATTTTTTAGAAAAAAATACACATCTGCATTCAGTGGAGCGGAGTAAAACTAGGGAGAAAAAACTGTGAGGCAGTGTCATTCTTCAGGATAAAATAAATAAAACTGTTGCAGCTGAAAAAGCTTTGAAGGAAACTACTATGAAAAAGTATAGTGTGGGGTTCTAGGATCACAGAATCACAGGCTGGAAGAGACTCCTAAAAGATCATCTGATCCCATATTTTGTAGGAAAGGGAGCCCAGAAGAGATTACATACAACCTCTTTAATTACATGTTGAAAACCTCCAGGGATGGTGACTCTACCATGTCCCTGTGGAGGTTGTTCTAGTGATTATTCTCACTGACAATAATCTTTTCCTTGTATTGAGATGAAACCTCTTCCAATGCAACTTGAAGTGGTTGTTCCTTGTCTCCTCCATGTGACCTCTTGTAGAGACAAAGACTTCATCTTCTTTGTGGCTACCCTTTAAGTACTGGAATACTGTGATAAGGTCCTCTCCATGCTTTCTCTTCAGGAAGAAAAGACTTAAATTCTTCCATCTTTCCTCATAGAGCAGATTCTCCACCCTTTGGATCATCTTTGTGACTCTTCATGGTATTATTCTGTCAAGGCCAGACCCAGAGGAATACTGCGATGGTTGAAAGTGCACTGCCCCTAATGTAGAATGAGATATTTCAGTACCTAACAAGCACAACACTTGACGCGTGCCTCTTGTCCAGAATGCCTAACCCATGGAATCTCACTCTGTGCAATATCATCATTACATGAGGATGGCTGACTAGTGTGTTGTCTCCCTGCAGAGAATATGGACGGAAATGTTCTGTGCTGGGTTAGGAATTGGTTGGATGGCTGAGCCCAAAGGGTGGTAGTGAATGGTGTCCCATCCAGCTGGCGGCCGGTCACTAGTGGTGTCCCCCAGGGTTCGGTGCTGGGCCCGGTCCTGTTTAATATCTTTATTGATGATCTGGATGAGGGGATCGAGTCCTTCATCAGCAAGTTCACAGATGACACCAAGCTGGGAGGAAGTGTCGAT
>VWPV01014990.1:100862-168404 GCA_013389885.1 Geococcyx californianus
GAAGAAGTTCTTCACTGAGAGGGTAATTGTTCATTGGAATGCTCTGCCTAGGGAGGTGGTTGAGTCACCATCCCTGGAGGTGTTCAAAGAGAATTTGGATGAGGCACTTAGTGCCATGGTGTAGTTGACAAGTATGAGTAGGTGTAGGTGTTGGGCCATAGGTTGGACTCGATGATCTCAAAGGTCTCTTCCAACCTTACAATACTGTGATACTGTGATATGGACTTGCGTTGAAATTGATTACCTGATTCCCTTAAGTACTTTTCAAAGAGCCTGCTGCAAGCGTTTGTAAGATCGAGGCTGTAGCCATTTCTCGAAATATAATCATATCCTGATGTAGCTATTTTTTTTTGGCAAAAGTCAATAAAAAATGAGATCTGAATTTTGGTGTGTTTTTTTTAAAAAATACTAAGGTTTATAACAGTCTTCTTAAATATTCGAGTTTTTGCCGGCTTTTTAACTAAGAAGCAACAGTTCTACAACACTCAGGGATGGCACTCGGCTTGATGACATTGCACTGCTAGTGACCAGTTTGCAAAGTGTGTTTCACATTCAAATCAATGTTTAGAATTGCTTAAAACATGATAACTTGCCTCTTATTCCAAGCCCACATTTTTTAAAAATAAACAGCATTGTCTCATTCTTTTTATCTGTGATTAAAGGTTATGATTATTACCAGTGTAGGTTACCTGGCAGCATTTTTTAGTTTGTGGTTTGATCAGGTAAACTTGAAAAGAAAATCAAGTATAAAAAAAAATAACTTTACCTTTAGCAATAAAAAAGGAACAGATCTGTCAGAGGGCTGTCTGCCTTCTCTTGATTCTTAATATGGAGTTTCTGACAACTATACAGATTTGCCTTAATTATTTATTCATTTCACTGAAACCATCTTCATCTGCTTTAAATTTCTAATAAGTCTATTTAAATAAAGAGAATCCTTTTTGAATGTTGATTTTACGTTTGAAAATCTTGAAGTTTCTGCATTCAGAAAGTGCAGGTGTGAGGCATGGTCTTTGGTGTAACGTCCCTTATTAATAACTGAGAGATTTCCACAGAAACGTGTATTAAAAGGCAGAACTCAGACCAGTAGCAATTGTAAAATTTAACTGGTGTAACTTAAATGTCTGCATGTCTATGGCTAATGCCACAAAGTTAATAAGACACCCAAATACTGGTCAATGACACAATGTCACCTGAAGTCTAACCCTCGAGCCACTGGAATCTCCATGATGATTGCAACACGTTTACAAAAAAAATAAATAAAACAAAACAAGCACTTCAGTGTCTCCATATCTTCTTCCAGCTATGTTTACCTTCTGATATTTAACAGCATCAACCTACCTTGTACAGACTGGTCAAGGTTCTGAGAAGACCGACTGTCTGTGTGAAAGCTCTTAATGATCATGTGGTCCTATCTATGGAGCAGTCACTAAAGTCTTCAGAAAATGGCTACTGTGTCAGGCATTGTATGAAATAATTTCAGAAAAAAAGTTCTTGTTATCCTTTACCCACTAATTGGATAGTTTCCTGAGAAGCATCAATATCCCTTTTTTGTCTGATTCAGAGCAAAAAATGTAACATGGATTACATTCTTGAAGGTGGAGTGAGTAAATTAACGATTTTCCAAAGGAAATAATGTTTTATTTTGAAATAAATTTTGAAGCATTAACAGTCAGGGAGAGTGAGTCTTTAGTTGGAGGATAGTGCATTTGCTAGGTATTTGCCTTGAAGATTATAAAATTGAATAAATGTTGACTCCATGGCTTTGTTACTCATAACTTTCAGATTTCCATAGATATTTATCATACAGATTAACCATATATTAAGTGCAATTATTATCAAAACCTGTCATTATCATTAATTAGTAAAAAAAAGTAACAAGATCTACCGGAACAAATGCAGAATTTTACTAATTCATAGAATATTCACTGGGTTGGCAAACCATGGTTATATGCTTCTTTTCACTTACTATAGAGAATATGAGAGATCTTTATAAGCTGTAAGAGGATATGGTCTATATGGTCTTCTTCCGGCCAAGACGTTAAAACGGCTGTGATACGATGCAAGTGCATGGAGGACTGCAATGAGTAACAGTAGCCTATTATATCTTGACTGAGCATGAAACGGTGTTATTGTTAGTTTTAAAATGCAGAAGTCCATTATTCTGAAAGAACAATTCAGTAAAGTCAATTGGCAGTCATTATTTTGAGAACTGTTAGGATGTTCCAACTTTAGAGGTTTATTGTAAAATATTACATTACAGAAATATGCATTACATGTTATTGTAGTGACAATTCTGGGAACGCTAAGGAAAGTAAAAGAAAAAAGAGAGGAGATATATGACAGATTACAAAAATATATTATTAGATATCGTCTTGCCAGCAAACAGTAAAAAAAACCCCAAATCTGTGATACTGATTTTGTGTGTTTCTATGGCAGAAACAAGAATTCCACCTGGTCAACAAAAGCCCCAAATGGATGCCTGTGATTTTTTTTATGCCAGCATAGCTTATAGGGAAGGGGGCTTTGTTCTTTGCTTCACAGATGGTAAAAGAAAGAAAACTGAAGGCTCTGCAAGACATTTCAGAGAGATATGTCTGACAGGTGATCAAATCATTGAACGCTTCTCCCCTAAAAACAATGTTCAGATGTAGTCTAAGCATACACCCTGTGACAGCAGGAACATACTTTCCTCTGTGTTGACATTCATTTTAATAACAGAAAATGTAAGCAGAATTGCTGGCAATGACAACAACAACAAACTATATGCCTTCATGTTTACTATGCAGAACTTGCATCAATTAATATATTTCTTTATGTAGGGATGACTATTTTAATAGGAAACTTCTAACTTTTGTTAGCATATGAAAAAGTAGTTACTCAGATGTGGAAACACTGTGTAGTCTGTTTTTGAAGTAAATGGTCTTATGCAGTACAGGATTATAAATGTTGGTAAAAATGCTATTAATGGTGTTAACATGATGGCTTCCTTCTAAATCATGTCCTTGATATTCCGAGCTAAACACATAAACAATGTTTCAAGGCTCCTGTCAGTCAGAAGCACATTTCTGCAGAATATAAGCAAATCTGTCACTCTGAGAGGTATACGGAATTAAAAAAAAAAAAATAAATAATGCAAAAAACATGTTCATTTTTAACTCTCCATTGTCCAAAAATGACTCAAAGAACCTTCAATATTTCATGAAAAATGTAATCTTAATCTCATAGCTCAAAAAAATATATTGCCAGAAAACATTTGCCTCTTAACTCTCACGGTCTAGGTTTGTTGCCTCACTTTATTTCATGTTCAATATGAAGAATCACAAGTGACATATAACCTATCTTATATATTCTCAGTACACCTACTGTAAATTTACAGAAGCTATTAGCGACAAACCCATTAATGTGAACAGTTAACCAGTAGTGACTTTTTATACTGTGTCGAAAAGTCCACAGCACGAATTATGAGTGTTTACTTTCTTCATCCGATGACACAAAATATTTTATTCACCATTTTAAACAGAACAAAGCTGATTTTTTTTTGGAGAGTGGGAATTAATTCTCAAGAATGTGGGACTAGCATAAACACTAACAAAACAAAGCTGTACCCGCCAACTTGTATATTTGCAAAACCGTACATTTTGTTGTAAATTAACATCCATTACAACGAAAAAATGTGAGTGTATGCCAGCTGAGGATTTGGTCTTTCATGTACTCTCCAAAATGGTTCTGTAATACTGCACTTCTGTAAAAAAAATGTTAGTATGTCTTTTTGGAAGAGATTCTGTATAACCAAGATGAGACAAGAAATCAGTTCTCTTGTTTTTCTCTAATACAAATCAAGTGATTTGCATGAAAACTACTAGTTTTACTATGTTTCATGATCCTTTGCACTGAATTAGTTTCGCAGTATTTGGTGTGTTTTCCTTAAAAACGAATTTCCATAAAGATATTGAGGTGAAATCTACAGTGTATCTGAAAACTGTAAAAGTCGTGACAGTATATTTGAAATCTCAGATTTTAATATTGTCTCTTAAAAATATAACACATATAGTGACTCAAGATAAATGTGCATGTATCCCAGTGTCCTTTTCCCAGCTTTGGTCATTAGCAACAGTGTAAGGTCTAAGAATAAACACAGAGAATGATTCTGGAATTCCCCTCCTGGTTTCTTTTATTCCTTATTTTTTTCTGAAGAAGAGAAAAGAATATTTCAAAGGATAATGTTCATTGTTCATTCAACATAAATAATTAATTGGTAAACCTACACAAATGTGTGCCTCCTCTTAGGCAGGGAAACTCCAATAATCTAACAAATACGCAGCAGATTATCTATTTATTTAAAAGATATCAAATTTAAAATTATACTCACTTTATCAGCTCTGTTAAACAGAAAGCTTTGAAAAAAACTTTCTAGGAAACATTATTTTTTTCTTTTTTTTTTCCTCTTCCATTGCATATTTTATTGTATGATGCAAAGGAGAAACAGCTTTTGCATTTGTCCAGATGGAATCATGATATTCCAGTTCCCGCCCATCTCATGTAAATGAATATTCCAATATAACCATGAGGTGGAAGGAGGAAAAATCATACAGCTTCAAGTACTTCCATTCAGTGCTTTTTCTTTAGTTGAGCCTATAGCAAAAATCATATGCTTGAGAATACAATCTAAACAATGCACCTAAGCACTGCTCCATTTCTCCATCCTTGTTGTCCAAGCAATTTTGTAGTGTTTTGGCCTGGCAGAGTTGAAAAATTCCAGAAGTTTCTTACTGCAGTCTGGATGTATGAAGGGGGCAGATAATCACTCCATTCCCCTTCTCTTCACATTTGGTTTATGTGAGCTGTAATACTCTAAGTAGAAAATTGATTTTCATGTTTTTCTAGAGTTGCTTTTTCTATTATAAAGCAAGTCACATTTGAATGTTTAGAAATACTTATTAGTTGGCACTATTTGAAGAAGAAATTACTGAAATAATTAAAATTCACTCCACATTTTCCATTATATCATTAGTAAAGATTAAATCTGACATTAGATTTATAATGTAAATCCTAAAAACAAAATTTCATTGTGACACAGCTTTTCCAAAAGGTTTTCTAGGTGAGTCACTGAAAAAAGACAAGACAATAATACACCTTGCTTGACAGTAGTGTGTGAGGACAGTAAGAAAAGAAAGTTATTTAACATATATGTGAAGGGAAAATACGTTATGTGATCTTTTATATTGTCACAACTATGTATGACTATAGATAGCACGCCAGATCCTCTCCGTTTTGTTGGGTCAAAGCTCTTTAGAAAACAGATGAAAATTTGTATGAACAATTTTATATAAAACTTCCTCTTTTAGTCATTAGAAACAATTGAAACAATTGAAAATTATCGCTCTTCTCTGTTGGGAGAAAAGGAATCTCTTGATATTACCAGATTACAACAGTTTCTTAGTGGTTTATACCCTTATGGTTTTCCCATTCCAACTTAGGTATTTCTCTCTACTAAGGCTGATTGATCTCTTTTAATTATCTCATGTTTTCTCAACCTTGATGTAATCACTTTTATGATTGGACTTCAGAAGCACTGCAAATGACACGGGCAAAAATCCTCAGAGGCAGTCTTGTTACCACATCCCCAAATCATCATCGATAATGGCTGAAGATAAGTTTCTTCCCTAGTATTTTTAATTCTCTTGTAAAATGCAGGAAACAGAGGGCATTTTAAAAAATGGTAAATATCACTGGCACTATGGCAAACACTATGTGCTCCACTGACAGCAACTTAGTGAAATACAATCTAATTTTCTGATCTGACTTTAATAAATGTAAAAAATAACAACAACAAAACAAGCATAAAGAAACAAGTATTTTTTTCCTTTAAGAGGCCTAAACCTTTGTGAAACCTTGGATAAAAGTCTTCTTAAAGTTCACAGTTTAGTCAAATATCCAACATAAATTAATAAATTTAGTTGAAAATTGATGAAGAGGTGGAAACTCTGCTACAACTAACAGAAAATTAATTGATTTTTAAATATAGAGTGTTTTCACAGTTTAAAATCATGTAACCTAATTTCCTGCAGTGCTAGAAACGGAAGTTTCACAAGAAAGGATTATCAATTACCCAATAAATGCCTGACTACTTCCCAGTTAGAAGGTTACGTCATGTTGTCATTCTAGATAAACATATATAGATGTGTGATGAGTTATGCTATGTTATATTGTTACAAAATATGCTTTATTATGTTACCATATTATAAGAATATGCTAGCAAAAGAAAATACATGCTGATATGTGTATTTGACTCTTAATTATTTTCAAGATAATTCCATATATGAAGGATGTAATTGTTTTCCCAGTTGATTATTGTACAGAAACGTATTTGATTTTAATTTGTAAACTTATAAATCTGGATATCTCGATGTCATCGAGTAGAGTAAAAATATGCATTGAGCTATAGAGGAACCATATAGTTTGCTGGTTGCAAGTAGAATATGGCAAAAATAAATAAAAGTTTCATTATATAACACAAAGTTAAAAAATATAGAACTATTAGAAAGGATGAGAAAGAATAATTGTATGTATATTAATCATAATACTATATCATATTATGGAAAAATACGTAGTGATTGTACATGTACATATGATGCGTATATAGCATATGCATATATATGCACACATACATACACACGTATATACAAAAAACATTTCAAGAACATGACTTTTCCTAACAATACATTTTTCCTGTTTCAAAGCAATGCAGTAGCACTAGTTTCTAATATCACCAAATGAATCTATAGAATATTTGACATGATGGTTGTCATTCCTGTCGGTATCTCACATCAAAGACAGACATCTACAAGTCCATCTCTATCATGACACACAAAGACTTTGTTAACAGTGCATTATCTATACCGTGAAGTTGAACACCTGAAAATCAAGGAATGCAGGCAGTAAGGGTCTACCATACCTTCAATCTTTTCTCTTTCTGTCACACACATACCCTGCAACAGACCCTAATTATGCTATCATATACTACTTTTCAATTGAGCCTTTCCTCATTTAATGCAGATAACAGATGGCATTCGTTTATTAGCACCTACTCATTATTTTCTTTCTCTACATCACTCAAAGTGTGGTCCTAGGCCCTAGGAATTTCTTATTGCATATTCTGCTCTGAAGACAGTATTATGAATTTTCACCTAATTTTTTTCAAAGTTGTATTGATGGCACACCCAAAATATTAATAATATTTGCTTTCACACAATGTGAACAAAAATTGAAGCAAAACCAAAAAGGCAAAAATATTTATTTTCCCTGAATTTCTCATCTGAAATGACAGATTTTGAACATCATATAGGGTATTACATATTTAAAGGGCACTTCCTTTAGTCAAAATTCTGGGCCAGCTAGATGTCTACAAATAAGAAAACTCCCAATTTAGAAGTCCAACACTCTAGAAAAAGTGATTAAGTAATTAAATATAAACTATTAAAATATTTATATAAATGGTTTGCCTTTATCTCTCAGAAAATATGAAACAGAGACAATGAAAGGATTCACTTCTGCAGACTAGTATTTATTTGCTTGGACTGTAACATCAACTTTCTGATTCTACATGTAATCTACTGTGAAAAAATTAGAATGTGATCATGTAAGCAGTAGTACAAACTTTGTATATGCATGTCCAACACTTGTCTGTTTTTTTCTATCTATGCCATTAAATCTAATAAAAATTTCAATAGTAATAGCTATAACTGCATTTAAACTAAATCATGGAGTTAGAAACACTGCTCAATATTTCTTTAGGAAAGCAACTGTTGTAAACTAGACAGTGGGTAGGTTGTGGTATGTCCTGACATTTTACTGCTCAACTATGCTAAAGTAATAATGTTCCTTTAACATAGATGTCCCTTTATGTATTCTTAGTTAAAAAACCCATCACTTTGAATTGCAATTCTAGCACACAGAGTCATAATTCTTCTATTTGCTTCACCAGAAATACAGAAATATTCTTTACCTGTTGTTGACAATTTTTCCTGACTCTCATAAAACCTATTAATTTCTCTCATCTATTTATTTTTCTGTCTTTATTTAATTAAAACTCTTCCTTTCTACTTACTAGACAGAATTTTTGTATTGATATTTACTTCACCCTAAGTGAAAGACTAGGGTTTTCTACTTTGCTGGAATATAATGAAATTTGTAGTAACTGTTTTAGGACAGAAGCAAAAATTGTCCTTGAAACATGGATTCTCTCAGTCATACCTGGGAGCCCTTGCCATTATATTAAAGTCAACTTATTGAGTTTCCTCTGTTCATCTCCTTGATGAATGCCTGTTTACACGGGTGATTCATTCAGTTTGGATGCAAGTTTTGTGGTGTTAATCTTCCACAAAATGGGAAAAGCTTGAAACCCAGGTTTAAACTCCATGTAACAATGTTTTTCTGTACAAAATAGTACTGCCACTACCTCCACTTTTGGCTCTCAATGCAATATCTAGGTTTATCTGTATCACAGTGAAACGTCTAAGAGTTCTTGTAAGCTAAATTCCCTGAAATGTTTTCTGGCGTCTCAGGTAGGAATCAGTGGCATAAGTCTTAAATTACAGGGGAACAGGTGAACTGAAAAGATATAACAACGTGAAATTTGATAAAAACTTGCAAATCGTCTTGTTAGAAATGGTAGTTTATGTTGAAATCTTAAACTGACTTTAGTGGATATACACAAAATGTCTTTTCTTATAGACTAAAAGGTAGCACCAGAAAGTTCTTAACTTTTGAATTTGTAAAAAGGTATGTCATTTGCCAACCTAGATAGTTTGCATAGTTGATTTTTCCTGGCATTCAGAATTATTACAATTCGTGAATAATTCTGCAAAATTGAATTTCTTTTTACTTCTTACGGACTATAAATCTATCTAGAAATTCAAGTAGAAGATTCAAGAGTTTGGAGAGGGATTCATTTGCTTAAATACAGGTTTCTTAATACTATTTTTCAAGTCATCCTTTTTCACATCTACATCTAACAGCAAAATGTGGTGTCTCAGCAAACATAAGACATCTCACATGGCAGTATGATGAGGCAGCTGAAAGCCATCCTTGGGAAGAAATTAATCTCTTCTGAATGCAGACTCCTACCACACAGACTTCGAGATTTCAGCTAGTCATTACAGGGTCATTTTCTAGTCAATGGAGAGCAATAAGTATTTCAAGAGCCTAATTTATCTGATTGAATGTATATGTCTACTCTAGGATGAGATGAACCGTGCCTTAAAGGTATCTTTTAAATATAAAGGTATCTAACATGATTAGCTGAGATTTGGATGTCTATATTGTAGACATCACTATTCACTCAGATGAATAGGACTCATGTCAGCAGAAGTGAAGGAATTTCCTGGCAGTCTCTAAAGTTGAAGTATCTAAATATATTTTTCAGTTTGACACAGTGGCTTCCAGGTTTCCTGATGTTTCAAAATCCACAGCTTAGAGTCAGTATCTGTGTTGACTACTTTGCAATTCCAAACTCATGGATGAGTTAACAGCCCAGGTGACCAGTCCTTCCCAACCTCATAATATAGCTACGCTGAAGTCAAGCACGCTGAAAGGTCATGCAAACTCAAGCAAACTTCCACTTGGGATGGAAGTAGCTTGGAAGAATTGCTCTTAAGGTCTGTATTCTGAAATGAATTGCTGACAGAAATCAATGCTATCCTTGTTAACCTCTCAGGTGTTCACTGAATTCAATAATATGTGACTCAACATAGAATAAAATACACCACGAATTGTATGGCACATGGAAAGGTGTAACAGGAGTTAAACAGAGGGAAATACACAAATACACCAATATCTTCCAGTGGGAAGATGGAATTCACTCACTTCTTATTGTTTAACTCTTAACTTCAAACTGATGAGTTCATATATTTTTATTAAACAAATTTATTTATTAAACATGTGAGTCTGGACTTCTTTTTGTTATTTGTTATTGTTCTACTGTATATGCATAGACTGAAACACAGGTTTGAAAATAGTACTTGGGAATTCAAATATCATATCAAGGATACACACAGGGTAGATGATATTTCAGCATTCCTCATGGGTTAAAAGAACAAAACACAACTTAGAAACACATTCTCCAAAATGTAATGAAAAAAGGCTGATTAATATATTTCTAGTGTTGTTTGTGAATACATGACAAAGCCACTTACCCAGAAGAAACAGCAGAAACAGCAGAGTGAAATATTATTTCAAAGTTGACCTTCTAGGTGGTGATCCAATTACATCCCTTGTAGTACTAAATTCCAGTACTGTAGTATAGTAATTAGAATATAATAATAAAAACAAATTCTGGTTTTCTGTGTGTAAGATTGAGTCTGAAGAACAGTATTAGTCTCAACATTGCCATCAGAAACTTAGAGAGATACCAAGAAGCAAACACCCTGAGAGAAGAACTGTGTGGTACAGTGGGTGCTGTGCTCTCCGATACCTGGGACCGCAAACAACTGAGATAAGGCCGCACATCTGCTGTGATGGATTTCACCTGCTGCCTCAGCAAAGCTTGAACCTTCTTTGAAATTTTCTTCACTATAATAGGAAAACACACCTCTTGGTCAAAAGCTACCCGCCTCCTCCCCGCCTCTGAGGCAAACTCCTCCCAAAACCACACCTACTGGGCCTGTGCAGTTAAGGTTTGGCAAGCAAAGTGAAGGCAGATATTGGCAACAATCCACGGGACAGAGGAGGAGCAAAGTGTGTTGCTTAGCATAAAAGATGACTCTTAAGCAACTGAGCTTGGAAAATCTTCCCCATCACGGATCACAATGTGGAAGGATCAGCATGACGTTGCCTGGACCTAGAAGCACAGGGACATCTTGGATCCATGGTGGTAGTTACCTTTTCTTTCCTTTCCATCACTCTTTCTGTCTATCACACACTGGTTTAGGGGCAGAACAATAAAGTTGCACTGTTTGATTGAAGCATAAACCGTTGTCATGTTCACCTTGATTTTTGCACTTCGAGATCACAGCAAATGAACTATCACACATCCACCGAGTGGACCGTGACACTGTGTCTAGTCAAGCTGTCTATAAAGGAATGGCTGCCCTTTTTAATGGTCAATTAAACACTTACGATTACATAGCCGAAGATTCACAGCTTCCTTACAGAAGATACTTGAGGTTAGTATGGCATATAAATCAGCAAACATATTTTAAACAAGTAAATGACTAGATATTAGTAACAAGCAGACTGAAAATATCATGAAAGCAATTAAAAATATTTATAGACTACGTTTCATGAAATCAAAATAATGCTCATTTTTTCAGGAGATGACTATTTACTGTAAATAATACAGTTAACGGCATACATTCATCATAACTTGCATTAATTAGATTTTTTTCTTTACGTTAGGATTTATGAAGCAGTTTTAAGTACCAATGTCAACAACAGTTAACATGATTAAAACTGCATTCCTAATAAGAATTTTATCCCAACTTGTATTAATGTTTATTTAAAAATGCTTCTGTTCTGTGTAGCCATCTGTTTCTCACTAGTTATAGTACCTGAGCTCTACAAACATAGGACCCAAGGGAGATTTTCACCTATTTTTTCTTTGTGCTATTGCAGGCATTCACTACTTCATTCAAAAGAAATATGGCATCTCAAGTTAAGAAGTTGTAGTCAACAGGAAAATGTCGGCAAACTTTTAAAACTTAAACTCCTTGACAAGCCCTCTAATTTTATTGGTATAATTGCTGGCCGCAAATTTAAATTTTTTTTATTTTTTGGCATCATTATAGGCAGTCAAAATCAGTCATGTGTCTGTATTTATGTTAAAAAATACATCTGCTTTGCAAATAAGTTTTCTTTAAATATGTGACTTTAAAATCACCTTTTGAAGAATATTAAAATCAATTAAATATAAGTAAACTCTCATTTTAAAAAAAAAGGAAATCAATTTCATGTCATTTTTTGATTGATTATTCTGTAATGGTGTGGTGTTTAATCTATGAATTTATTGCACATTATTCAACTTCGATAAAAACAGCATGTGAACTGGGTATGACATATAGTAAATGGACAGAAAATTTAGTTTTGCTTTTGAAGTCTTGGTTATAGCATGTGACCATCTGCTCATGATTTGGTAGGTCATTCCTGTTAAGTACAAAACTGTATTGCTCTCTAATAAAGGTCAGGTTTTTAAGTAACAAGAGCTACAAAATTTCACATGCTGAAAATGAACATATAGTATGTAGAGGCAAGGTTGTGTTTTACAGGTTTTGTCAATGGGGATTTTGCATAATAAGCAAATCAGGCTTGGGTGATACTACAATACGCTGAAAAATATATATACATACTTCAATCACATTGAGACAGAATAGAGATAGAAAACATAGAAAGGCTTACACATAGCACTCAAAATTTTGTCTGGATAGGACAATATATACAGTCCTTCGGTAGTTTATAACATGTCATGAATATGGATGAAGATTTTATAAGAACCGAGTGACCTAGTGTCTTGAGAAAAATGCTTACTGAAATCTCCGAAGGAAGATACAAAGGAACCAGAAGTGAGGTATTAAATACCTGATTTCTTTACAACACATACAGTCAAAAATTAGAGTGCAGTAAAATCATTACGTCCCTAAAACCTAAAATAAGGTTACACTGAGAAATATATTATCACATACACATTATGTAAGTTACGGTGATATTGATGTGATAAATTAAAGACCTTAATGACAAATTGCATTTAGCGTGCACTTTACATCATCTTACCTGCAGTCTCTCTCCTAATTGACTGCCACTGAGACTACTTTTGCTACTTTTAGATGCAAATACTTGAAGTCAGACGATGGCCATATTTAGCCTAACTTGCACAGGGAGAGTAGAGAACATTCCTCACTTGCTGGGCAGCTGTATCTGCATGGCTGGTGGAGGGGAAAAACAAGGCTGGCTCTTCATATCTAGTCTACACATAGGTATGGGATATTACAGAGCACCTGTTAACTGGTCTGTTGGGATTTCCCTGGTTCAGAACTGCTGAGTTTAAAACAGACTGGAGCCCATATTTGCAGTCATGAAGAGTGAAGCAATGGAGAGCTGCATGAAGGCTGGGTCCAGTGTTAACCAGATGCCTCCATCATGCAAAATCATGTGTACATTCATTGTTATCAAAATACTTAATGTTATATAATAGAGAGCACAGCCAAGAAACAAGAAAAAATAGGAAAGTAAAATTCATCTTGCAAGTGAAAGGGACTATGGGAGTTTTATTTAAAAATAAGCAGAAATGAGAGTGACATATGAGGAAGAAAGGCCTTGAGCAACCTGACCTAAAACTGAATTTGATCTGTCTTTGAGACATCCACAGGTCTTTCCCTACATAAGCTAGCATTATGCTATGGAAGTGATGAGTAATAATGTTTTCCACAAATACCATCAAGAACCACTTTTATTGGAAATCTCTTGGTCTTGCTTCTCACAGGCTTTGGAAATGTAGGATGGAAATCTTGTGAATCTATAGGGAATTTTTGTGAAAAATGAAAACTGTCATGCTTCTACTAACCTCAGAGCTCCCTTTGCTTGGCAGGCCTCCAAGACCTTTTTCATTTTATGCAATCTTTGGGGTAAAAAGGAGGCTGCCAGTTTCTGATTAAAGTCTCCCTTGGATGTTATCCTGGCTGGCAGACTATCTTAATTTTTTTTCCTACAGGTTATTTAATATACTTTACTCTACAATTATCCCACAGGGGCTTGCTAAATGCAGACACTCTTCTCATCCCCTTTTGGTTGTATGTAGTCATACGAAGGGTGCAAGATTACAAACTGAGATATCTATAATACTTTGCTGGAAGATTTTACCGATGTCTTAATTCTAAAGCTGTCTTTTCAGATGTATTCAGAGCTACTAGAACTAACAAGAAACATTATATAAATAAATCGATCCAATTCTTTTAAAAATAGTCTGCATTTTAATTTAAAATTCAAACACAGGAAAGAAATTGAAAAATATTTGCTATTAGCAAAAAAAGAGCTTGTAACATTAATGTGCCATTGCAAACTCGTTGACAGTGTTTATATAATGCTGTATCTACCTTTAGATGTTCTCATCTCTATTAGGAAGTTCATGAGAGCAGTATATTACTAGTTTGTATATTCCTTAGTAGTTATGACTACTTTCTGATTCTACCCTTTTCCATATTCCCAAACACACCCAATTCAAAGTACAGCTTAATTATTCTTACTTAGGGAAATCAGTTGTCCTTTAGAAATCTTGATTTTTTCATACAAGCTAGCAGAAGGTGTCAATTAGCCAGAGGAGGAGTTTACTTTCCCTGTATTCACTAAATGAGTGAAGGGTTCAGATCAGAATCTTCCTATGGCCAGGTATGGCTCCAATAAGATCCAGAATACAAGAAATATGCCTCTTGTTAGTAGCTGCTCTCGCAGACCCAGGTACTGTGGGCTTTCAACGTGTGCAGCTTACTTTGGTTGAGTCCTGTCTTCGTCCTGTCTCTTACAATGTGTGTCAAGGGCATGAAAGTGTATGATGCACGATTAAGAGAAATTATTTCATTAATTCCACCATGTTTTGTGACATTATGGTACAGGACTATCTGACCGAGTGCAAGAATAATTGATAAAGATGACTACATTCCCTAAAAGTTTCACAAACTGTAATAAAAAGCTGTGCTGTAAATCCAAAATGACTTGCAAAACTCAAGGGAAAAGTGAATATGATCTCTTCCCAGTTATTGTAGCAGAGACAATATAATTTTTGAACTTCATGACAGCTCTATTGCTTTTTTGCGCCGTGATTTGGCAGTGTATTATGGGTACCTTCATCCAGAAATGCTCTTTCATCCAAGACTGCAAAGTCAAGACTTTTCTTGTCATCCTTTTATGACATTGTAACTTGAAAAAGTCACAACACTAAATACAATGGAGAAAACGAGTCAGAAACCAGCATTATCTGAAGTATGTTTAATTTTGAGTGACTGAGTAACAAATGAGTCATTATAGCAAGGGCAACATGTTTGTATATACTTGGTTTTCGTGAAAATAATTACAAACAGACAGCATTTTACATATTTTTATGAAATATTGCATATTGAAAATGAAATTCAGTTATTTGAAAGTTATCTCTTGGGTTTCAGAAACAGCTGAAGTGTAAGGAATTACAAAAAGAAGGAAGAGAGTGAAGCTTTTTGTAATGTTTTGTTTGGGATTCATCACACCTAAAATATATGCATCTGAAATATGACATTAAGTTCTAAACTAGCTACCATTGTCTTCATTTATAGGTAGTGGACAGAATTAGTGCTTTCAGAAAGCAATTCATCTGGTCTTTCCTAGATACGTTTCTTATGTGTGCTTGTCCCTTTCTATTGAGTAAGATAACTAGCATAAGATAACTAGCCTAGATATATATGTCTGCCACAGCTATTTATAATAGATAAATTCACCAAGTATATCACTTAAGTACAAACAGAACATAAACATGAGGCAGGAAGACAGCTTCTACTTTAGGGAAACTGCACCCTGCAAACTTAGATAAAAGATGACTGAAATATACAAACAAAAAAACATTGAAGAGCAATGTCACCCTTGGCAGTTTTCTCCACATAGTAAGCATAGTACAGCTTCATTGATGTCTTATGTAGTTCTAATTAAAGAGATTTCTAGGAAGGCAGTGATGTAGGTTTACAGACGTTTCTACCAAAAGTATCAAAGCAAACATTAAATACATTTATCTGACCACTTAACAAATGAATTCAGACATATGGCTGCATAAAAATGATCTTGTCTCAGAACTGATACCCAGAAAGATTATAGATAGGCCAAATACGTGTACCTGTAAGGAGGTTCAGATCAAAGACAACAATCAATTTCTGGACCTGAAGGATCTTTATGACTAAAATAAGGCAGAAGAAAGACTTAGAAAGAAAGAATAACACTTCTCTCACAGCCAAATTCAACCTGAGCTGCCGATGAGTTTGCCGCAAAGAGATGCAAGAATTCTAAACTCAAAACTTTCAGAATGATCCAAGATGAACATTTCAGTGAAAAACTTTATGAATATTACAGTTTCATAGTGGAGTTTAATTATTAGTTATTCAAAGAAATGATAACAGCAAAATTTAGTTATTGATGTTTTCATGGTTGATTAGACTTAGAAATGTTAAGTACACAATTAAACTTTACATGAGATGGTAGATTATTTATGAAATCTTTGTTAAAGCGTCTTTGCTTTATTAAGCTGAAGAAATAAAGAGCCAGATAATAAATATGATGTATGTTTTAGTTATCAACAAGCTTGTACACAAAAAATAATTGAAGTTCTAAAGTATGACTGTATTGACCTTATTCAGTCATAGTAAATATTATTCTTCCAAAATGTGAACTGCTTCCATAGGAGTCCTTAAAGAGTAGAGTGAAGAACAGCGACAATATTTGGCTCCATGTGAATATGCGACCTTAATCAAGTTCCAAGTAAATATACAGGTTTCATTATACACGTTTGCAGAGAGAGGAAAGAAGAAGCAGTCTATTCAACCAGTATGAAAGTGTATCCACAAAAAGTAAGCCTGGCAAAATGAGTTAATGCACATTTATGATAAGTGTTCTGTATGGGTTTTTTTAGAAAGTATACCATGCAGAACAATTAACTTAAAAGGAACAAGTACATGTGGGAAGGAAGATTATCAGAGGAGACTGCAACTAAGGAAATGTTTTGCAGATGTACTGCATTTAAATTAATAAAATCTCATTAGGTTTTATGTTTGCCAATAACGGCTGGAAAAGTTACCATACATTGTAGGAACAATTACCCAAATCTTCACTGTCTCATTAGGTTTGTCATACTGTTTTCATTATAATACATTAGAACTTGCAAGTGAGCCTTCAGTAATGACATATTGTTCCAATTCTCCTTTCAGCAGGCTCTAAGATATTTCAGTACTTCTATTATAAGCCAGCAGGTGTCTTCACTTTGTTTTTTTTCTGAATCAGTTTTATACACAGACCTCCAGACATAGAATGGAATGTAAAGGGGCTTTCAACAACCACATAAAAATGAGTCTGATGAGAGCAGAGCAATACACACTATTTTTATGTTTTTATGTTAATTCAAGATACTAAAAATGTACATTTTTAGAGTATATGTCGATTCCTGTAAGTCCTGTTAGTGAAAACTGTATTAATGTAGATGAACTATGTGATATATAAAGTTTGCAAATTTGCATAACAAATGGGAAGCGTAAAGCTGATTTGAATATCTAAAGCATTATAAACTTCAATGAGAACACCCAATACTGTTTGAGCTTGTAAGGCACTTGCATTCAAATGAGTAAGATTTAAAAAGGTTATGATCTTTAAAACACTTTGAAGCTTCGTACTTCAGGCCTTAAGAAGCTCAAGGTTAAAACAAATACTGGATTTAAGTGAGGAGGGGAAAAGGTTTAGAAGGAATTTGAAAAAGAAATCATCTGTACTTATAGCTAATTTGTAGAAATGTCACCTAACATTCAAAAAAACCAGAGATTGTTTTGTGTGCTGTCCACAAGAAAAAAAGTCTCCAGTAAATAAGTACTCATGGACCTAATAGGATACTATTGTTGATTTTAGCTACATAATGAAGTAAAATAGTAAATCTCACATTAAGGCAGGTTCTCGGACATTCTAGAAATTTGACAAGAATATTTGGCTTACAACATTGCAATATCTTCAGTTGTTTCAGAACTGTGATACAAAGCTAGTTTAAGTGATAAGCACATGCTGAATATAACAGCAATAAATTCAACATATTAAAAAATAAAAGTAGACTTTTCTGGTTTATTTTAATTTCTTTAAAGTTGTGCTTTTCAACAATTTTAATTTCTTTTTCTCTGAATGTTTCATATATTTTTCCTAGAAAAATGAAAGCAGAATCAAGATAATACGGAAAAATGAAAGAGGAAAAAAAAATGTTTAGTAGACTATAGCTGCTATTGAGGGACATTTGCCATCTTCTCCAATCCTGTCTGTCTCATGAATGAATGTGAGGAAAAGAAATGAGTGACACATACTCATTATCATTTTTACAGAAATCAGCCTAACAATTAATTTTAACTAGATACAGGATTAGTTGTCTAAAATCAAACAGCTTATTAAAAGTACCACAACTAAAATTGCATTCTACTCCTGATTTGATAAATAATAAGTGGTTTGGGTGATTTCTGAAAATTTCTAGACAATTCATTAAATCATAGCTATCTCTTACATAAACAAAGCAGTTTTTGTCAGGGCAGGAAATTAATAGGGGTTACAAAATGGTCTTTGACTCACTGCCTATTTTGCCTTTACCACAGCCTCTCTGTCACCACAGAGCTGAATGGCAGATATAGTTGTGATAAAAGTTCTTAATATTAATTGCTTAAAACACCAAATTTTCATCAGCTTTCCATTAGCAAGAAACAGCATGAGCTTCCTCTCAAAGAGCATCAGGCACAGTGCAAACATCTCTAATGAACTACCTATTAGAGACAGAAATATGTACACAGGAAAATTAAATGAACCGATCTCTGGAAGTATCTTTTCTCCTCCAGCAAGAACTACAGTGACCATCTGCAGATTCTATCCACAGTCATAGACCAAGTCATTCAGATCAGGCACTCATGAACCTTGCAGGGGGAGGTGGTGGAGCGAGCAGAAAAAAACTTCAATAACCCAGAAAGAAATAAGAAAATCTCCATAAATTTGGAAGAAATTGTAGGGAATCTGGAAAATAAAAACCAGACAAAAAGGTAAAAGTATCAAAAATCTATTCTCTTCACTGCAACAGAGTAGCCTTTATTTGTTTTACATTGAATATACACTTTGTCTTTCATTTATTCAACATATTCAAAAGTCTAAGAAAAAGCATATAAGAGCACACAATTATAGTACTGTTGCAACAAATGTCACCAAAAATCATTTTAATGCCAAGCACAAGATATTTTCATGGGACTTTTCCTTGACACAGGTGAAGGATAGCTTTTCCAAGACAGTCAGAGCTCTTCAACTCTACTCTTGAGCAACACCACAATGGACTTTAACAATTTTACACCTGGACAGCTTGCTCTCTTATCCCATTTTATTCCATTTCATCTTCTGCCTGATGGTCACCCCTTCTGTTACTTATTACTGCACTGTTACCCTTGTGTCTGCTCTTTTTAAGATACAAGTTTTCTTAATTAATGTATTTCTTGCTGCTCCATTTTTTTCTCACTTTTAATTTGTCTATGAACTTTAATTAAGCTCCTTCATAATGGCTCACAGGTTTGGCAAGCTTTGTATGTGTATATACATATATCTGCTCACTCAGCAAGATGACCCAAGATTTCTAACTCTATAAAATTTCTATTATGTTCATGTCTTGCATAAGAGAGTTAACAAAACTATAAATGGGATAAATAGATTGACTTACATTCATTTTTTATCATATAAATTCAGTAATTTCTCTCTTTTTAAGAGACAAAGAATACTGCATATAATTATAAATTAGAATAAACTAAATTTTACATATTCAAATATTTGTTTGATACCTACTCAGAACCAAAAGTGTTTTAATTCTTCTTGGAAAGTGTCAGTTAATAGGACGGTGCACATGCTCTCATGAGTACCTATTTCACCAATCTTTAGGGTTTTTTTCATATAACTTATCCATAGTTAAGTTTACTTACATGTAAACAAAAATCCTCTTAAATTTTTCATAAACATTGTATTGTAATCAAAAACATTAGTCTGGTTGGCTGCTTAAATTTTCCAGGCTCCTAAGGACTTCTGTTTTACCTGCTGCACCCCATTCTTGGCTTATCAAAACATCTAGCACAAGCCCTATGAGGAGCGCCTGAGGGAGCTGGGGTTGTTTAGCCTGGAGAAGAGGAGGCTCAGGGGAGACCTTATTGCCCTCTACAACTGCCTGAAGGGAGGCTGTAGTGAGGCAGGAGTGGGGCTCTTCTCTCAGGCAACCAGTGACAGAACGAGAGGACACGGTCTCAAGCTTCGCCAGGGGAGGTTTAGGCTTGACATTAGGAAGAAGTTCTTCACTGAGAGGGTAATTGTTCACTGGAATGCTCTGCCTAGGGAGGTGGTGGAGTCACCATCCCTGGAGGTGTTCAAAGAGAATTTGGATGAGACACTTAGTGACATAGTATAACTGACAAGTAGGAGTAGGTGTAGGTAGTAGGTGTAGGTGTTGGGCCATAGGTTGGACTCGATGATCTCAAAGGTCTCTTCCAACCTTACAATACTGTGATACTGTGATAAACTGTGACTACGCACTTTATTTTCTTATCTCATTTACTTTAGATTATGTCATACAAAGCTTATACAAGATTCTTGAAAAATATTCTCATTAATGCTAATAATTTATGTCAGTTGCTGCTACGCGTTAAGCTTGTCTATCTATTGACTTGAGAGAGCTGCATGCTAGATACTCCTCCGGTTAGTGATATTACTATTTCATTTTCCCCTACATAACCTTTTCTGAAATCTACTGTCTTACAAGGTTACAAAAAATAATAATGCAACCCAAATCTTGATTAGAGCAGACCAACTTTTTTTATCTTTTTATCCTGGTTTCTCAGTATAAACCTGTCAGTGCTGTGGTCTGCAGGATGGAACTTCACTTGTTTTATGGTAGAAACAAGAACAACTTGAAGGATTCTTCTGAGCCAAGAACATATAGCAAGTCCAGTTTTATTCCTTATTGTCTCTCTACTTACATCTGTGTTCAGACATGGCACAGTTAGCATATCTCTCATATGAAAACTCTTTTTCTCCATCAGGGAAAGCAGTAATTTGTATGTAGGAAAAATTATTATCTTATCAGTCCAACTTCTATTTGCTTAAGGTTAATCATATAAAAGAAAATGCAGCTAAGGAAGTTGCCTCGGAAGTTCCCTCATCTCTTCTGGAGAAAAGATGGTAGGCTGAATAGAAACGGCCCATACTTGGTACCTGATTTGTTAAATAATATTTGGTCTTGCTTAGACTTTCTGTGGATGCCATCCTTTTGGCATGTAGCATGATCCCTCTCGAATTCTCAGGGCACAACTACTTTGCCCTTAGCAATCAACTAATTTAGTTCAAGGAGTCTGTGGTGAAGAGCTAGGAGGGCAGTGCTCAAGACTGTCGCTAATCAAGTAGTTATGAGACAGAATTGCGAGATAAAACATCAATATGTTGGTCCCCTTTTTCTACTGAAAAAAACCAACAGAAATTACATTAAGAAAAAACACTTCAAAGTTTCAGAATCAAACACTTAAAAGCTAGGAATCATCAGAATTAGGGCTGGTCAATCAATCTGAAATCTAACTCATAAGTTTATTCATTAAGAGAAGCTTCTGTTGGTATGGTTGCACTGAAAATTATACTATAATGCATATAATCTGTGTGGCAGAACAAAGGTTGCAGCAGCCACCTGAATTATTTTGGTTTACATATTGCTGAAGATTACTTACAATTACTAAGATTTACTTGTCGGGCTTATTGTTCTTGGAATATTCCTATAGAAATCCTCAGCAAGGCACCCTACAAAGTAGAATCATAGAATTGCTTGTTTGGAAAAGACCTTTGAGATCATTGAGTCCAACCATACCTGTCCACTATTAAATCATATTCCTAAGCGCTCTTCTACCCGTTTTTTAAACACGTCCAGGGGTGAGGACTCAACCACCTCCCTCTTCCGTTGCCTGACAACCCTTTCAGTGAAGAAATTTTTCCTAATGTCTAGTCTGAACCTCCCCTAGCACAACTTGAGGCCATTTACTCTCATCCTATTGCCTGCCACTTGGTAGAACAGACCAACATTCACCTCGTTACAACCTCCTTTCAGGTAGCTGTAGGCAGTGATAAAGTCTCCTCTCAGCCCCCTCTTCTCCAGGCGAAACAAGCCCATTTCGCTCAGCCACTCATCACAATACTTGTGTGAAAGCAAAAACCCTAATTCCTAAGATGTTCATTGTCCTGTCTAGGTACGTATTCCTTCTTCAGAGAAAGAGCTGAAATGTAGCTTTTTTAGTCCTGTGTCAATGTATTTTTTAAATCATGTACATTCTTTGAAATGTACTTCTTAACATTGCCAGAAACCAATCATAAGTTCTTGCCCTTTGAAAGATAGGACGAATGACCACAACTACGGATTTAATAAAAATGAGAAGGGCAAGAGATTTCGAATAACACAGGAATGATTTTTTAAGTGCTAGAGAGGTTTTTTACTGCTTTAGTTATATGAATTGGCACTTCTCATTTTTCTGAATTATATTGCTGAACTAGGAAAATCTACAAAGGATAACTAGGAACCGACAACTAGACTACACCATCTAATATCACATTCTATAAAACTCCACCACCGTAAAAGTAAAACAACAGGAATAATAACTAACTGAAATTGCATATAAGCTTTGGCTTTATTTTCCAAGATACTGAAATATAATTGTGGTAAGGAGAAATTATTGTTGCTTGTATAGGTCCTTAGAAAAGCTGAAATTACCGATCATGATTCCTTTCTTAATTTACTGATTTGTAAATCATGAATTATTCTACTGATGTTATTCGTTAGTAATTAGCTGATGTATATAAATATGTACAGTAGTGTACAATGAGTGCTGATGAAAACAGTCAACCCTACTTCCTTATAAGTATTCTAAAATAAAACTTCACTATTTTTAAATGCTCAATGTTATCTCCATATAAAAATTTTCATAATATGTCAGTCTGACTGCAAATGTAACCTAAAAATTATTATAGCCAGAAAAAATAAATATAAAAAAAGAGAAGTCAGAAGTCCACCCAAAGTTAGGGTGCACTGAGACTGAAGGACTTTAGATTTTGAAGTTTCTGTGTTGTAAATTCAGGCTGCTGAAAGAATTAAGAGTATTTCTAAATTGCAGACCACCATCCATGTCTTGTGAAAGCCCTGAGAACCAGTGGATACTTCACGTTTTGAAAATCTTACCATTTTAAGAATAGGTTTCATAAACTTCTGGAGTTTCTTAGTCCTCATTTTGATCAAATTGAAGAGAAAAAGAACTACTTCCTTGGCTATTCAGTAGGGGTTTGCACCAGTCTTACATTCCCCTATTAATATCTAGTTTTCATGCATCACTGGTGAAGTATAAGAAAAATTCTCAAAATCTAGATACAAATCTCTAAGACTGAAAAAGTGTTGAATTAATGATAGTTCTCTTGGCTTTTAATGAATTACAAGCTTTGGAGGCTATGCAAGAGAAGTGTGACATAACTCATTATGGCTTCTGGTTCTAATAAGTTATGAGGCACTGACACATGTGAGATAAACCCCATAAGTTACTGTAGTCTATATCATCTCTCCATTATAGCTAGAGACATGAAACAGCCAAAATTCAGCCCAAACCCTGACGTTCCATCGTAAAATTGAGTAGATCGGCATATCTATTGATTATACTGCTTTCTTTTTCATTTGTTATTCTTGCTTTTATTTATCTTCTGTGATCTTTTAAGAATTTTATTCTTACTCTTTTTTTTATTTGCCTTATTAATTGTTATTGTTTTAAGCAAGTATTAAGACAAACTTCCTCCACTCTTTACAGTGATCACATTAGTCAGGTAGAATTTTGGACATCATATTTCCATCAGCAAAGTTAAATTCATTCCAAAGGTAAAGCAGGTAAAACAGATTAAAAACACTACTCACAGAGTGAGACTCAGCTTTTAAACTTAGTCCTGTGCTAGAAGACACACAGGGACACACAGTCGCAATTCCTTTTTTGCTTTCCCTTTGCTATAGGGGAAAGTCATTTTACTGCCGCCTGTTATAATACATGACTTACCTTCCCCTTCGTGAATTGCTCTATTTGGCATGTCATAGAAGGGAGAATTGAGGTTCCGTATGTGCCTTGTGCATGTCCTTTCAGTCCCCCCTAGAATTACTCACCCAAGGGGAAAATATAACATTTGCCAGTCCTTCTTGTTCTCTGTATTTTAGGGTTCATTATACTGGCACTGAAGGACAGCTGGTGTATGGTTCTTCATTTGTTCCCGTAGTTTCAGTTGAGGTCAGTCACAGTGTCACCTGTAACATACAACTACAAGATAGAAAACAAATCATTACAATGTAATTCAAGACATTTTCACAACACACTGAAAGATAAAGATCCTAAAACAAATTCATAATAGATGAACACTATTTGGAGGCAAAGATCAGAGGTATTAATAATGCTGAAACAAAATGCTGTGAAGTAACCTCATGACAGTTTTCAGCTACAGCACTGAAAGGGTTTTATAGGAGATGCTTTGTCAAGACACATAAGAACACAATTAGATGTATGTCTATAGCATTCTGGTTTATGAAAAAAAAAAAGTAGTCTACTAAAAAATAATTGGGTTGTGAAAAGCTCTCAGTCATTAACATTCCTCTGAGAAGATAATAGTGAGAAAGATGCTTCGCTCTGGGCTTCATAGGGCTGTAGAGATTCACACTAGCTAAGAATCTGTCCATGTAGTTCTAGGACAGAAAAACAAAGACACAGAAAAATGGAAGCACAGTGCCTCCCTTTTCTGTGCATCTGTGTGAGACTTAAGCACAATGTGTCCAAAACATTCAGTTGGAAACATTTTAAGAATAGAGGAATACCCATCAAGTGGGAGGAGGGCAGACTTGCTGAACATTTCAGTCTCTGTATATGAGCTTTTTGTTTCAATGATTAGTTGTCATTCTGGGTCATTGCTGGTAAAGACCCCACTAGAAGGGAGTAAAAGATTTATCCTAGATTAGGTAGAGTCTGTGTCATTATGAATTCTGCTGTCAGATTCATGCAGGTGGCGTGAAAGTTTATAGGCGACACACTCTGGTGCTGAAACAAAGGATCATTTTTGTTTGGCATTTTACCAGAGTTTAAAGTAACATTATATCACATAATGTACAATATATAGAGTACATTTTGGGGAAATGTTTACAGATTTCAACAGATACTGAAATAGCTAATCTAATTGAATCCATGGTGCCTGCAAAATGTCAGTTCAAATACCATAAAACATTACTGCTGACACATCTAGAACAGGCTTGCTCTGTTTTTCACAGATTCATAATATGCAGTAACATCAACTGTAATATAACACAATACATATTTTAATAATTACATAAGCCTCTCTACTGAGAGATTTTTGCCCAAACAAGTCTTAAAAATCAATGATCTTTCCAGGCAAGTAGCCTATCGGTGATTTGTCAGTATCTCACTTTCTTTTATCCAAAAAGATAGAACCACAATAAGCCCTCAGAGGTTAGAGAAGTTTAGATTTCCATCACTGTCATCTTTGCCTTTGTCATTCTTGTACTGAGATTTGCCTGTCATATCTTGTTCTGGTTTCAGCTGTAAGGCTGAGACCCAAAAGGGAACTGGCTATCTATTTTGCATTCCAGGTGTCACTGGGTAAAATCTGTAAACACTATTAGAACTATGATAGGATTTGCAGATCAAGACCCAGGTTTCTGATCATATTACCATGAATGCCCTTCTCACTGAGCTGGAAAGCTTGCTTGCTCTGGAAAGCTTGCTTGCTCTAACTCCTTGCCTTTAGTAGAGTGAATATGGACATCTTAGTTACATAACTGGTGAAAGGAAAGTGGATAATATTTCTTGTGTTTAATTCAACTAACCTCTGCTTCTAGCCTGGTGGTCAACATACCGCTTTTAGAGACACCGATACGAACTTCAAGACACACAATAGAAAAAGAAATGTACTTGTTTGTCACTTTGCATTGAGTGCTGCCACACTACCACAAAGTACATGGGGTATATAATTTCTATAGTGTGAATTTATTTAATGTAGATTTTGATATCTACAGGGGAACACATCTGCCTCTAAGTTTGTCTAAACTGGTTTTATAGATAGACAACAAAAACAGGCATTTGGGGAGTCAATTCAGCTGACACATTTTAGACGTTTATATTGGTGTTGAGATCTCTATAGAAGTGTATGTTCCTCTTCACTGACTACAAAAAGTCTTCCTGTAAATGACTGAAATGTTGATGCCTAGAGGTTAAACTCCCATGTTCGGTTGGATAAAACCTACCTCAACAGATCCTGGAAGAGAAGATCCAGTGCCCATTTTCAGAAGTGTGTCTTAGCTACCAAAGCTTTTGGGTTCAGTATCAGTCATACTAATAAAAAAAAAAAAATAATTGAGAGTTGCCTCTCTATTTTTATTTTATTTTAGGAGCTTTTTTATTAGATTTCAGGCACTCAGGAAGAAGAATTGTCCCATTTATACCTATAGAATCAAGATTAAAAGGGTCCATTTTTTAAATTAGAATATTTGGGCAGTTCTTAAAGAGCAAATAGTAATGATGAACACTAATCACTTACTTTCTATAAAAGGAAACTGGTTGTGATGCCAGCATCTGTGTTGCCAATGAACACATTTTGTCAGAAGAATTATGTTCCAGAAATTCTTAAAAAGAATGTAGTGGAACATTTCCAGCACTTGGATGTGTGGTTAAACTGCCTAGAGTAAAAGTGGTTCAATATTCAAGTAATAAATAGACATTTTTACTTTGGCAGAGCACATTGGTCTTGGTTTTGTCTTTCTCTTCCTAGTGTATCAACTTGTGTTTTACTTTGGTTTGGCCAGCTGTTTCTATTCATTTTATTCTTTGTATGTGGTAATAAAAAGTAAACCCAAAGCTATTCAGCTTACAAGGAACGAGCTATATAAGCTCATCTCAAGTAGTTTGGTTTTGGCCTTCACTGGTCCTGTGCAGTTGAATCTACTAGTGATATTCTGTACAGACTTCTTGTAAATTTCAGGTTCCTTAACATAAATTTGCATTAGATTTATATGAACGTTATCTAATGTTATTTTTTTCACTCATCATAAAAGGCAAATGCATGAATATGTATCATAAAGTAGTGATCTCCACCAATAAATAGAGCTTTCAAATATTTTGGCCACTTACAGATTTATGGTGCAATTCTTTTTCTAATCTGAAGGTTCTACTTGGTCCAGTAAAACAGCAGATGGCAGTAAGTCCACTTGTTATTTTTAATTCTTTGAAATCTAAAACAGTAGATAACTTCTCTTGTGTCTATCCCAGTCAAAGTACTCATCATCACAGCCAAGAGGGCTTAGGTTTTCAAAAATGTATTTGAACTTCTTACATAATGGTAGGGCCTAATATGGTTGAGGGAGATGTCTGTCCTGGTTTTGGCTGGGATAGGGTTAATTTTTTCTCTAGTAGCTAGTATAGTGCTGTGTTTGGAATTGAACATGAGAATTGACAAATGCTATTACTATTTAAAATATAGTAAAAGTTATTTCAGGAAATAGATGCATGATATTAAGTTTGTGTAAATAACCCTACCAGAAAAAAAAATGGTGAATCTTCTCATAGCCTTCAAGCTAGGAACAAGAAGTATTCACGGGTGATGTATTATATGATGCTTTCAGATATTCCATTGAAAGGAAGTAAGATTTTTCTTTCACCTGTAGGTGGAAACCTCAATGTGAGCAGGAGCACGTTGCCACAGTAATATCTCTTTGAGATACAGTCTTTCTTTTGTTATCTAATGCCTATTAACTAAATGCCATTGTAACATTATTGCAAATATCTCAAGTGAATAAATTTATTTTTAAACCTCGTCTCTGATGGACTAGATGTAACATTAGCTAGTAATTATCTGAAATGTGTTATCTTGTTCTGTGGCCAGTATTTGTTCTAGGAGTGAAAGAAAGCTTTTCTTCTAAGTTTCTTCCTGTTCTTTTTCTTTTCTATTTTATTTTCCTATAGCCAAGTAGTGTTTATAATTTGATTGTAAGCCAGAATTTTTCTCCTTTTTTCATAAAAAAAAAATATTGAATTTGGTGTGTTTTGCAGTCTACACATTTTTCTTATTTCTGGATTGCAGATAAAGATCTGTTGATGGTCCTCAAGAAAATGAGTGTATGCTCAAATATTCAAAAAATGTTGCTACTGTTTTAAAGATATTTCTGATATAAGCGTAAATCCAGTCACTAAAATAGTATTGTGAGAAATGATCACCAAGTTGAGCACATATCACTTCTTGGAATTGCATTGAATTGCACCCAACAGTATAATGGTCTCATTCAACATTAGTACAGAGGCCGCGCTTCCCACCATTGACCCATACCTGAAGCTGCACAGAAGGAACAGTCTTTGTACTTCTTTGCAGTCTTACCATTCTCCTCTCTCTGCTAAGGTCAAGTAACAGAGGGAGAAAGTAAAATCTTCTTTAAGTAGGTACTGGTAGTTTCAAGTCAGTTTCCATGCAGGCAGATGTTCACAAGCATCTATGCACAGCTGGAATTGTACATTCCTGCCTGCTGTACTATCTACAAGCAACTTCAGGAAGCGACTGGGAGTCTTGGTGCCTTGTTATCAACAAAGTCATTGCTTAAAAATATAAATAAACAGACTCTATCTCTTCAGAATTGAAGTGACTCATTTCAAATTGTGTATGATCAAATAGTAGAGGAATGTGTATTGTTAATATACAAGATTTCCATCAGGTTTTGTGAGGAAATCTGAATGCTTTATACTAGCTCAAAAGAACTTAATTTAGGTTCATGATTTTCTAAGAGACACAGAATTTTAGCACTACCAATTGCATTTGAAAAATCATGTACTTTTAGTTGCATTGATGTTCTGTCGATATAAAATGTGACAAAGAAATATCTGCCTCCATTTACACTTATTCATCATATGCAGATAGCTTGCCATTTAGTTCCATACTTGATGAACACCTATTCCTTATGATGTCTTCAATGAGCAATATCCCTTATAATTAAAATGGGTAATCCTACTAAAACTGTTTATATGACTCTTACTAAGAATTTTGCTACTGTACGGTGTTGTAATTTTCCAACATGAAGTGTTTGCGGAACATGTATCTCCATTTTGTGCATTTCAACATTCAGGCAAAACTTTTAAGTGATACTCAGATTGGCCTGGTGTCATCTGTGTAGATGGGGTGAGGATAGCAAATCAGATGACATCATGTTATTTTATTTCTCCTGAAGAAAAAAAATTGTTACAGAATCATGGAGATTTCTCTACGTTTTATTATCTATCTGCTCAAAATTTGGAGTCTAGCATTAAAAAAGGGTAAGACACTTTAATTTGTTTTTCTAAAATTGGTCATTTTGTTCTTATTAATATGATAGTCATAATGTCTCTCTAAAGTTCTGGTCCAACACAACAGCTACAGATTCAGCTCTGAGCTTTGGCACCAATTTTCAGGCTGCATTATGCAAAAAAATTCAGCCTTTTCCTTCACCTCCTCTTTATATAGTTATTTTTCTTTTTTCTTCTCCCATCATTAAGCTTCAACCCCATATTCCTTTTTATTCATATACACCCTATTTTTATCCTCTACTCACCACCCAGAGTGCTGTATTTAGGCTATTGCTGCTGCTGGGGATGGTAAGTTTAGAGATAAAGAAGAGATGGAGCCTTAGGGGCAGAAGAAGCCGCATAGCACTGTGACAGATTGCAATAAGTGGAGAAGTGGTGTGACTAGTAATTGAAAAAATTTTCCTCATTGTCTTTAGAAAGAAATGGGAGCTTATGATGAATTCAGCTTTTCTTTGGACACTTTCACACTAACTGGTATTTACACGGAGCAAATCATCATGCCTTCCATTCTATGTGCATCATTAATAAGTTTCACATGTTCGGTTCTTCTCAGCATTAGTTCTAACTCTTGTATTAGAAGGAACTTTATAATTTACTATCCTTACCCGGATTTCAATCATCCACCAGGAACTGTGTGACCTTTCCTTCCTACTGATTGCGTTCAAAAAGCCTTTCCAATTTGCAGTGCCTTTCTCTTTATCCTATTTCCTGAGTGGATGTTTTTGAAAAGAGTAAGCTGTTTTCCACATTTTTTTTGTTATGTCTAAGGAAATAATCTTTCTGTTACTCTTCTACACTGTAGATTCTCTTTCTCCTTTCTTTTCTGGGTACTTAAACCTCTGTTGGTACTTTAAGTACCCTTTCTCAAAGCAGTTGAGATGTTATCCTTTCATTCTTTGTGTTTTTTTCTTTGTCTTGAATTCCTTAAAATTTTTGAGGACAAAATAAACTTAGCTGATTCAGCTTCTTCTATTGTTTTCTCAATTTTTGTTTCTCAATTTTTATCTCTTAATATTTTAAGACTTTTTGAATATATCTGCCTAAACTACCTCCCAGTACACATACCCTTATGTAACAATGAGAAAGAGGATGGAAATACACATTCAAATATGTTAGAAAGCTGGTGTGCTTCATCAAATCTTGTTAGTCCTTTGAATCTTTTAACGTACATTTGATTCTGATTGACTTCTTCTAATAGTTACACGAAAACCAGATCTGTCCTGCCTTATCCAAAGATATACAGTATCAACATCAAATGTGATTTTTTTATTTTATTTTTAAGCCAAAATTAAAGAGGCTTAGTCAATCTTCATAAGCGAAGAATTCATAAAATTGGTACACCAGAAAAAGGCTGCATCCTACTGAAACTGCCTAAAAATCACAAACAGGCTGAATCTGTGAAATGTCTGAAGAAAAACACGTCAGTGAATTTAATGACTTCCTTATGAAGTTCTTAAAACAGATAAATCCCTTACCACAAGATAAAAACCATCTAAGCCAAAGTTTAGATTCCCTGTATCCATTTTTGTCCCTGAGATTCACTCCTTCCACTTTTCTCTGTTTATCTTAATGTAGCACTGAAAATAAAACAAGTAGCAAGTCAGTGGGAACTGTGAGGCAGCCTGAACAGAAACTGATCAGATGACTCCCAACTAACTGTGGATTGTGCCTACTGAACTATAAACGTTGAAAGTAAATGTAAACAAAAATTGGAAGAGGCTACTAAACAATTTGGAGATGATAAAGTACCTAAACCTAATGGCAGCTACAGCATGTGCCTGAATATAGCCCAATTATATTAAGAATGGTTTTGAAATGCTGCTTTTCATCATGTTTCTTCCATTCTTCAGAGTCTGTAGTGCTGACCGACATCAGCTACTATTAAAGAGTCTTCATGCATGTAAAATAATATGATTTCACAATGATTACATATTCACTCTACAGCTGGCTGAGTTTTTACATCTCCATTTGTCATTGACTATTGTGTCCAATTAAATGATTAGCTTTTAAAAACTGCTGCACATTATGAGAGTGAACTTGTGTTCCATTGCACTGAGTGATGCAGAAACAAACTCATTACAGCATGTAATTCACCCACATTAAATAACAAACAGATGGCTGCTGTAAATGAGAGCTGCTTTTTCTCTTCAAAAGTGCCAGGAAAAAGGTGTTTTTATTTATCTTTGTTTCCAGCTTCTTTCTGTTTTCTTGACAAGTGGGCAGCTGGTTGCTGAGGTTTTCAATTGGTGCAGAAGAATGAAAAGCCTGTTTCCATTAATTTCCCCATAAAATAAGTCTTTGAATCATTCCTGTTATAAATGCATGTGCAGTAGCAAGCTGCTGCTTGATTAATTCACTTATTATGAAGATTTCATCTTTTATAAGAGGGCCTGCAGGTAATTTATCTTGTTTAGTAAGATTAGAAAAATGTAATTATCTTGATACCTTTGGACCCCTCTCATTTTAATTGTGTTCCCATAAATTTCAAACATAAAGATGGGAATTTTTTTTGCACAAATGTTCCAACATGTGGTAGAAAAATGTGTTGTAAGATCTGCATAAAAACTTATCAAGTAAAATGCATTTGGATTATACTATTAAAGGAATGCATAAAAATAAAATCAGTATACAGTCATGGAAGCATATAGCAATATCTGCATTTCTAGTTCCCTGGTCACAGGGTTTTAACAGCTGGAGATGGATGAGAATGTTGGGATTCAAGTTATTTTTTTCTTTTTTTTTTTTTTAATCAAGAATGCATTTCACCAGGGAAATAGAAAATCTGTTCCACTTTCACTAATCAAGTTAAAATTATGTTTGTCTTCATATATACCACCAAAAGTAAAGAAAATAAAGTATATATGATACCAGCTCCTCTGAACGTCTTCAGAATCCTTTAGATATTTTCTCTCCCTTCTTTCTCTTCCTGTGTCTTTAAGTGCAAATCTGAAACAAATCAAGATCCAGAATTGTCTTTAACGTATTTTTTTTTCTACTCAATCCAGCAATTGGGGCATTACATTTTTTTAAATTTATTAGCTAGTTAGTTAGTTAGTTAGTGTAGCTTTTTTGTTAACCTATTTAATTTCAGTTTATTTGGTTCTAGAAGCAAAAATTTTTCTTATTTTATTTTACTTGGTTTCTAAGGAGCTCTAGATTCCATGCCCCATCCAGGAAAGCTAACTAACACCTTTGCAGGTGTGTCTTTTTTATACTAATTTTAATTCAGAGTACTTATGAAGGTCAATTTCCATAAAACAGATTTATAAAAACATAGTACATATGCAAGAATTCCACCAAGGCCAGTCATGGGTCACTTAGCTCAGAGACCAAGAGCAAAGGTTGCAAAAAAGAACACAAGTCGGCATACTCTGTGTAGCATTTGAGTATATTTTTTCATGTATCACCATTGCAGCTTAAAGATACAGAAATTCATAAACCAATAGATTTTCTAGAGATTTGCAGGTAATTATTACTGCAAACAGATCTATTAAAATTTCTTGACTATCATAAGCAATTAAAATAAGCATCAAAATGAGGAAAAACATTTTTTCTCAATATGTTTAAAGTGGGTGTTTTCCCAATTCTGTGTCCATATCTTCTCAGCTTTAGAGGGTTTTTAAGTAGGCATTTCAATGCTAGCAAACTGAACACTGTAAAACGCGGTGCTGGCTCCATATACAGCAATATGTAAAGGAAGAGGTTTTACAAAGTGAAAGTTCAGGCAGCAGAGACTCGTAAGAATATGCAAACTGTACAAGGTTGAAGCCATGAAACTGAGAAATGTGTACAGATGGTTGAAACACTTCAAGTCAGGTGAGACTGGTGATTGTGACAAACCATGATCTGAGAGATCTGTGTCAGCAATAGCACACATGAATGCTGAAAAGGCTCAGCAGCTCATTAGGGAAGACTGATGAATAACCCTTAATGACCTTGCTACTGCTCTAAATTCAAGTTGGTTCTACATCAGCATATTGAATCCTACAGTGGTCTTCTCTAAACTTTGTACATTCCAGGTCCTATGAAAACTCATCCTAGGAGATGCATAAACTTGTAACATTTCTTCAAATTCCAACTGAATTGAAAGCTAAATCTAAAGAAGTATACTTAATTCTAACAGAATTTACTTCTGCAAGTATGGTTTGATTTTTTAAGTACCTTATTTTTTCTCAGAAATGGTATCTGTTGGTATGTTTTTTGTTGTTTATAGGAGTAATATATAAACATTGGGTTCTAACCAACAAGGAATCTGATTAAGATAGAGTTGTAATTTTTAAAAAATAATATATTTCACGCTAGAGAGGTCAGCTGTTGGCCTTCTTGGCCAACCTCGGCATACTCCTTCTTGGCCACCTCGGCATACTGCTGGCTCATATTCAGCCAGCTGTTGACCATCAGCCTCAGGTCCTTTTACCACAGGCAACTTTCCAGACATTATTCTCCAAGCCTGTAGTGTTGCATGGGGTTGTTGTGACTCAAGTGCGGGATCCAGCAGCTGGTCTTATATTTCATACAAATAACCTTGGTCCGTTGACCCAACCTGTCCGTGTCCTATAGAGCCTCCCTACCCACAAGCAGATCAACACCCTTGCCCAGTTTGGTGTCATCTACAAACTTACTGAAGGAGCACTCAACCCTCTAAACTTGATAATTGATAAAGATATTAAACAAGACTGGCCACAGAACTGAACCCTAGAAAAAACCATTTGTGATCAGCCACCTTCTGGATTTGACTCTGTTCACCACAACCCTCTGGATTTAGCAATCCAGTCATTTTTTCACCCAGTGAAGAGTACAGCAGTCTAAGCCATGAGCTGCCAACTTCCCTAAGAGAATGCTGTGGTAGACAGTGTCAAAGGCTTTACTAAATTCTGGGCAGATAACATCCACAGCTTTTCCCTCATTGACATGAGGATGAAGTCTTGCTTAAAATTGAAAGTAAACCAGTGTTCTTTTTTATCTCTGGAGGTAGAAGATAAAAGCCAGGTGATGTAATTATTTAATAGTGGCCAGATAAAAAGTCTGGTGTATAAGATAAATAAGATACTAGGACAAACATAAGCATTTTGTACTACAAAAATTGTAATTCAATTGATCCTTAAAATTAAAAACAGCCTGCTGGAGCAAAACAAGATGCCAAAGTCTCGATTTTCCATCACATATAGTCTGAGCCTCAAGATAAAGCTCATCCTAACATCAAAAATTTACAGTCCATTCTCTCTGCAGAGCACAAACTTTGATATATTAAATCAGTTAGAGATGAGGAGGATCAGTATCTAGGTATTGATAGTATCTACCAAGTATTATCTATCTCTGTCCTTCATTCCTTGCAGTCCTGGGTGCAATCAGCCCTTAGCATCAACTCATGTCATGACTTTAGTTTTAATTATTTCATTTGGAAGGCCAAAACACAGACAGGGTTTCCCAGCAGTAATTAGTTGCATAGTTTGGATAGCTAAAGAAACAAAGTATAAGACTGTCAGGAAAAAAAAAGATAATTGAATGGAATATTCTGTCCCATTCTGAATCATGAAGACTGACTAAAGACCTGTATTTTCTAGTATTACCTGGAGTTAAACCTGAAAACTTGAATATATTTAGGGTTTAGGCCTCCATTTCATATTTTCAGAACATAGTCCAAAATCCTTTCCACTTTCTGGAAATATTTCCATTTGGTGACATTTCTATGACTTAAATCAGTATTATTTCAATAAATTGTGAAAGAGATGCAGAAATTCAGGGTTTGATAATAGAAAAGTTACTATAGATATTATCCTTTAATATCTAACAGCATGAAAGAAAGTCTTCTGAAACTTTGCTTACAAAATGCTGCTTCAGTAATTTATTAACTTGTTTTAATGAAACAACATCTCATGGCTATTTGCAAATAATCTAATCTCCTTTCCAAAAAGTTTGAATAATGTATTGAGAAAGAAGTGACTAAAAAATCTGCTGATAAGTCTTTTGAGGATTCCACATGGTCTAGGCAAACTTTTACCTAACACTATTGAGAAACTGTATACAAACAAAATTGCCTGCTCAGGCATTTAGTACAGACTAAGAACAAAATATGTTTAGGTTGCAACTTGCAATCCTGTTTAGCAGCCACTGAAACATTAAGTTTAACCAAAGAAAATTAACGTTTCCCCTCAACTCTCAGTCGTTGTCTGTCTTTATCCAACACAGAGATATTGTATTAAATGTGAGTATTATACGTCATAATCAACATTCACAGAGTGTGTTAGCAATAAGTAGCCAGTGTTATAACTTGTCATTACTTATATCTCATACGTAAATACATATTTATTTCACATATGCCTACATATACCTCACATACATATATGTGTGCATCTGTGTATGTAAGTGTGTATCACTCCACAGATCATTTTCAAGATCTCTTTAAGAACAAGTATTTACTTTACAATTAATTTGATTGAAAATAAGGAAATTTTAAAAACAAAGAGACAAACAAACAAAAACCAAACACAAAACAGAAAAGCAGGACTGGAAATAATTCCATTGCAAAGCACAATGTTAGTTATAAACTGTTTCCTCACCATCCTCCTGGCTCAGAAAGCTAAAATTTCCTATAATGAGGGAAGGGAAACTGTAGAATTTTGTATTTACCTCTTTGGGGACTATATATGGCAGTTTCCATGTACTGCAGTGTTTGTTCACAGTTGCCTCTTCTGTGTTATGTCTATAAGAAGAAACTACTATTGACTCAGTAGCGGTGACTGAACATTTGGACAAGAGTTCCAGATGTAAAGGTGACAGGAAAACCCCTTTGCAGGATGTGATTAGTAATGGAGATGCCTAATAATTAGTCAATTCACCTCCAAGCTTTCAGATGGTAGTACGTATTTGTCAGGAGAAAAAATTGAGTCCAGATTTTTATAACACTGAAATCCTCTAAAAGCAAAACATAGCCTTTGAGTCCACTTAGTTGCTTAAAAAGTCTGTATAGTGCAGTTTATAAATCAGTAGCTAACCAACAGGACATAGAGGTGATCTACAAAAACCTCTTAGTGGCAGCTAGAGACAGGCAGCATCCCACAACAGAAGATCATCATTTTAGGGAATTCCGTCAGCTCCAGAATGTAGGCAACAAAACTTGGCTATATGCATGTATTTGTTTATGTATGAGATAGGCATCAAAGCTTCCATGTCAGGTCATGAGAACTATGGATCAATTCAATTCATTAAACTCACCATCTAGTACCTGTGGAGATGCCAAAATATATCCTTCCTAGGATCCAGCTGCCTCTCAGAAGGGAACACATCTCTTATAGTTCTTTTGTTATATGTGCCAGCCCCACATGCATACCTGGTCCACCTTAGGGCATCTCAAATAGCATCGGCCACTTCTGTTTAGGCAGCTGAAACCCACACTCCATGTCTACACTGCTGACTTCAGTATGTGAATTAAATGCTTAGTTTCCCATTGCAACCCAGTGGAGATAAGTTTGTTTGCCTTCAAACACTAAAGGTATCCTTTTGCCTCCAACTGCCACTCAGAGAAGGGTACAAATCACTCCTAGTTGTTTTGTCATACTTGTCAGTTCCACACTGGTATGTTGGATAGCCCAGGTCGTCTCAAATTACACCAGGCAACTAGGTCTGTGCATCTGAATGAAGCTATTCAACTTATAAATCCTAAGGATGTGAGTTATTCTTGTATCTAGGTATATGAATCTTGACCTGAACTCCACCTTTTAGATTAAGCAAAGAGAACATCCACCCCTTAGAGACCTTCTTTAAATGATGATTTTGGAATCTGTTACTGACTTTATCCACTGCTTGTAAGACTGTGACATGGATGAGACAAGGAAATGACATTCTGTACTACAAGATATAAAATAAGATTACTTATAAAGTCATTTGAATTTGTGCTCTTTGCAAGATGTAACAAAATCATCATAAAAATTAGCAGTTGTTAAAGCTGGGTAGTTGTGTATTGGTAAATATTTGTGCATAAGTTACATAAGTTAGACCAATATACACTTTTACATGGAGAGATAAAAATGAGTAGGAATGGAAATACTGTGAATTAACATAGCAGTAGAACTTAGACCACAAATTCTGCCACAGAATGTTGTCCCACAGTACTACATGAATGTATAGCAATATGTTCTTCCAAACTTCTAAAACCAGGCACTGGAACAAGGTGACAAGGTCAATATTTAAAGAGAAAAAAAAAAAAAATTACCTTGCCAGAATTAAGAATGATGCACACCTTCTGTTTTGTGGAGACAGTATTTTTCAGAAATCTTAAACTACCTATAATGTGAAGTGGATCTTAGCATAACATTTTGTGAAGAGTTAATTATATTTTTCTATCTATTGAAACTGTTCTCTGACAAAGTGAAATATTGTTAACTCACCTAAGATCTATTTTGGGCAAAGATCATTTAATAAGACCATTAAAGTTGTCTTCAAAATTTTAGAAGCTCAGTCATGCATAAACTTCAATTCTGAAGAATTAATTCCTCCTTTTTTATTTTAAGAATATTATCCAGGCGATAAGAAAATCTTACGTTTATAAGAGAGAGGTATAAAAAGTATTATTATACTTTGTTGAAGAAAATACTGCTTAAGGTGACAGAGATACTGAATATTCAATTCCCTTTTAGAAAATCATTTTCACAACTTTACTATCAGAATTAGAATGAAAAATAATGAAAAATAATTTTGAAAGGAATTAAAACCATCTAATTCTATTAGAATTTTAATAAAATAGCAGATATCTTTTTGTATTACATTAAGCTCACACTGCTTTTTTGCTGGGAACTAGTTTAGTTTAGATAAGAGTTTTGTGTTTGACAAACATTATGCCAGGTTCTGCCACATTCATAGCTTTCTTTACTCCTATGTCTTAACGATGTGATTCTCATAGAATGAATCATAGAATCATAGAACAGTTTGGGCTGGAAGGGACGTTTAAGATCCTCTAGTTCCAACCCCCCTGACACTGACAGGGACATCTCTCACCTGATCAGGCTGCTCAAGACCCCATCCACCCTGGCCTTGAACACCTCCAGGGAGGGGCATCCAGAACCTCTCTGGGCAACCTGTGCCAGTGTCTCACCACCCTTATTGCAAAGAATTTCTTTCTAAAATCTAATCTAAATCTTCCCCCTTCCAATTTAAAGCCATCCCCCCTCATCTTATCACTACTTGCCCTACAGATTTCCTGTAGCCCCTCCAGGTACTGTAAGCTGCTCTAAGGTCTCCCCAGAGCCTTCTCTTCCCCAGGCTGAACAACCCCAGCTCTGCCTTTCATAGCAGAGGTGCTCCAGTCCTCTGATCATCTTTGTAGCCCTCCTCTGGACCCATTCCAACAGTTCCATATCCTTCTTGTGCTGGGGATTCCAGGACTGGATGTTGTACTTCAGGTGAGGTCTCAAGAGAGAGGAGCAGAAGAGGAGAATCACATCCCTTGACCTGCTGGCAACATCGCTTTTGATGCAGCTCAGGACATTGTTGGCCTTTTGTGCTGCGAGCACACATTGCCAGCTCGTGTTGATCTTCTCAACAACTAGCACCCACACATCTTGATCACATCAAGACTGTATTGAAACCTTGGATTTCCTCAAGTCAGGTGTAAGATCTTGCATGTAGCCTTGAACTTCACAAAGTTCACACAGGCCCACTTCCGGTCCCTCTGGATGACATCCTGTCCTTCTGGTGTGATAACTGCACCGCTCAGCTTGGTGTCAATGAATTACTTTAAACATAGTAGGACTGTGCTGAGCTAGAGTAACAATGACGCCAAATTTTCCAGTTCCTGCAGCTGCATTTATACGCATGGGTCCTCTGCTGCCTTGGAACTCTGCTGGGATGAGTAGAGCTCCCACAAAGCTACAAGGCAATGGCCTATGTTTTCCCTCATGATATTTCTAAATATTCTGTATTCTTCTTTCCCTCAACACTTTTATATTTCTACTTGATGAGTTTGTTTATTTTTAGCAGCTTAAAGGCAAGTTAACTTTTTTTATTTTTTTTTTTATATGACTAGTAGCAGATTGTAGTTTTTGGCTAAAAAAGACTCCAGCTTTTAAATATGACTGAGCACCATTTTTCTTTAAGGGACCAGCTAGAGGGTCAATAACCAAACCACTGATTAATAATGTTTGCTATTTAAGACTATTCCATTTTCCCTAGTAGAGATGATGCCCGTTCTTTTAAAATTTGTTTTAAAACATTTGTTCCTATCCAGTCAGATATGCCTGCTAGAATCAAGTCTTGTCCGTTGCTTACCATAAGAAGGTAAAACACATAGTTCATAAGAAAAGAAACTTTGTAAGCTTGATTTTAAATTACACAGGTCAATTTCTATTTGATTTACTAGAATGTACATTCTCATGTGCAGTGAGGCTGCAGGAATAGAGAGGAATGGATGCATTTGTCTTATCAATTCCCCATGATCTGAAAGTGAAAGATAATGACAAGTTATGTCACTACTGAATTCAAGCAAAACGTTGAAGAGCAAGGGTCTGGAAAGGAAGTGGTTTCTAACGTGTGCAGTACTGTAACTTACTGCAGTTTGAACTATCATAGTACGGCTCCTGTCCTACTGAGCAGTGCTGTACAGTAAGGCATTAACTTTTAACTTAATATTTTACTGCTATCTGGGGATATATTTAACATTTATTACATTCCATAGGGGTGATTTTATTCACTAACTATTTACTTCTCCATAGGGCTTACCACAACATGTGAATACCAAATCTGGTATTTGCACAAATCTGATTTAGTATTTCAATGTATTAGTTGAATGTTTTAACTAATGCAATTCTTAACATAACTCCTGCAAATCCATTAGTGCTTTCATGATTTTTTATGTTTTTCTTAATCACCTAGCTGATGTTTTGGGGGAATATGAGACGACTGTGTTTCTAGTAATGAAACAAAGTTTCATAAATTGCATAAAATAGCTAGAAAATTGACCCAAGCAAATCGAGAATTCTCTGAAACAGGCACAGAATTCTAAAGATGTTGTTGCTTCATGATATCATTATTTTTCTTGTGTTCAAGAGTGAACTACAGAGAATCACTGCTGCCTATCACACTTGTAAACAGAGTGTGAAGTCAAAAAACCTATTTTAAGTTACACTTACTTATTACTAAAATAGTCGCTAACAATTACTAGTGGTTTGCCTAGATTAGCCTTTATTACCTTTCTCAGATTAACCGGTAGTGAACTCTACAGGAGACAATTCTCAATGAATACTCAGAAATAGATGCAAGCAGTTAGCAGAATTCTGAAGAGAAAGAAGTCTTAATACACTTCAGCTGTAAATTAGACATGCAGGAAGCCTGCAAACACTAATAGATTTGACTATTAATTCATGTGCAACTTAATTAAAGACAAAACTGTATTGTTTGTGGTTTGCTTTTTATTATTATTTTTAGTTTCAACTTTTTTGTTTAGAACTTTTTTTAGTTAAGCAGTACTTTTTTCCATTTCTAATCCCATTACCAGGTATGGCAAATATCTTTAGATATACCTAGCAAACTCATAACTCATGAAGTGGAACACTGGGGTTTGTGTTTGTTGTTTTACTTTTTTCTTCTTTGAATGGGGCAAGTTATTATAAAGGTATCCTTACCTTTACATTACACTGTAGAGCTGCATAAAATAACTATGAATGCCTGTCTGTGTAATATGCATGATATTTAGCTATATCGTTATTTATGTATCACATATATGGCACTAAGGAATGAATACTAAATATATGCTGTTCACCACTTCCTTTGCTTATGCTGGTGCATCACGATGATGCAAAACTGCTTCAGTTTTCTCCTCCCCATATTCAAAATGAATCAAATGAATGAAGATCAGTAACACACTATCTGCTTGCACTTCAATGTTAGTGACACTATAGACTATACCCATTATGGTCTTTCAGGTCAATAATTCCTGAACTAAGAAGGATTAATAGGATTTATGACCCTCTTTTCAACTGCATGTAGCACAAGCAGTACTAATTATATTTTCATTAACCTCTGTGGCTAGCTCGTGTTCTAATAATTTAGCCCTGTTACGGATTAATCCAATGTTTTACATGTTCAATAAAGTGAACACACAAACAAAAGCTATATAAATAAATCCTAATAGCCAAATCATGGCTGCTCTAATAAAGAAATACTTGCAAAAGAGCCACTGCTTCTAGAATGTCCCATGGTCTGGCCCATGCATCGGACAGTGATATCTTGGCTCACTTGCTGACTTATTCCTTAGTCAAAGAGGCACTGTGGAACCTAAAAGTCAAATAAATCCAATTTAATTGCATAAATGGGTCCTATGCAGGTTGCCTTATAATAATGAAGACCTCATTTGCACTTCAGGAAATGTTAAAGCCACAATTTCATGAGCAAGTAGTAAGCATGTCTACTAAATATATTTGTAAGACTGTATCTGGGAGGTATACCAGCACTTCTACTGACCCCTGTCTCCCCTGAGTAACTCCCAGATATCTTTGTTGTCAGAGGTACACAGGAGACATAGTTCAGCTGTCAGTAATAACAGGATTATCCAGTATGACAGCCATCCCCCACCACTCTCCATTCCCAAGCAGAGTTGCCAACAGGACAATCAATGCTGAATGCTGTTTCTGCAGTCAAAAAAAAACAGTAGCAGCTGAATTCATCCCAGATTATGCAAATTTCCAAGAAACAAATGCTATCCCACAGCCACTGTTCTCCTGAGCTGTGTTTTCACTCTTTGTTGCAGTTAAATATCAGCTCCTTAATAACTGTGGGGCTTTTGCTTCCTTGACTAAAATAAAATATATATAATCTAAAAGTAGTAAGGCAACAGTTCCATTCCCTAGTTATCATGAATCCAGTATACAAAACCAAATTGACCTGAGAACTACGACAGCTGAATGGATATGGAATGTAGAATTAATGTTTGTTACATGAGAGTCATTGAATGCTTTATGTTATTTGTATTTTTAAATCAGTGTTAATATCAAACATTATCAAATACTCAATTACAATATATTTTTACTGAAATAAAATATAGAAAAACATTGATTGCAAACAGATAATTAGAAGAGGTATTTTTAAGACAGTTTTACAAAGTATTTCTCTACCTGATGAGATATAGAGGAAGAAATCCCTTAATACAATTCAGTTTGGTCAAAAAGCGGCTTCCCTTACTCCCATAGTATTTGGAGTAATGTTTTCAGGGAGGTATTCCTGTGCTCAAAGAAAACCCAGAGACACCTTTAGAGTACAGCTCGTGTAACCTTATTTAACCACTTAATTTAACGACTGTTCTCTGCTTGTAAAGTGAGATTAATCCAATCCCACTATCCATTAAATTATGTTAAGGTCTATGTTAAAGCTTAACCATTAAGATTTTTCAAATAATTTTTGTACAATTTTTTTTTTCCAATACATACAAGTTTTGTATCTTGAATGTACTTCAGAATATAGAGAAAGATATCACCATCTATTATACATATCAAGAAAATAGAACTATTCAAGGCTTATTCACTTTATCTTTACTTTTTTCACTTACAGAGCTAAAGGAGTTACTTCTGGTCTTCTAGTGCCCAGTAACTTCATCATGCCACTGTCACCTCACTGAAGGAGCACCTTCCTTGAGACTTCAAACAACTGGTTATCTTCAATATATGCAAATCTAGGCTGTGGCCACAGTAAACCACTTCTCGAGATCTCGTTTGGTTTTGTTCTAGCCCAATGTTTGTTCCCTGATTTCTACTTTCACTGTTTCTATGCTAATACTAAACTTATATAATACTTACGTAGGCTCTAGTAGACCAAAGTCAGAAACAATATAATTTTTCAACTCATTAAAGGAGCAGTATCATAATTTACCTCTGTGATGAATGGGACAAAGGATATTGGATTAAATGTGTGACCTGATTATTACAAGTTGTTTCACCTCGCTAACTCATTTCTGCAGGTAAACAGGAAAAATGGTTCTCTGAAAGCCCTCTTTTTGATACAATGAACCAGAAAGAAAAGAGACTGAGAAATATTTTAATACTACTTAATAGTGATCAAAGGACTTATTAGAACACTGCAAGTGACAGCTCATGTAAGCAGATGACTTAGCTTCCTTCTGGCTCCACTGAGAGCAGTGTAGAAAAGGGACATAGTTGAAACTATATTTAAATTAAAATTTAAGGTACACCTATAACCTAAGGTAGTAAGTTGAATCTGTATAAAAGCAAAATTCATACAAATACCCTTTCACCCTCCAAAGTTTTATAAGCCTGAAATTAGAATTTTTATCACTGTTGCAATTTCTAGGACCTAAACACTCTGCCAGACTCAGCTGTTTTTCCAGGCTGCTAATTCTTTTTGATATGAAATTACTGTTCAGTCTAGGTTGTCAGTTATTCAGCTCACGTACTGCGGGCAAGTCCATCTGTTTCTGGAAGACAAAAAAGTGCAGATGTCAGTAGAACATAATGATAGAAGAACCATTATATTATGTCACACCAAAGGTACATTTCAGCTAACATGAACTGTTTAATAAGACCACCCTTCCAAGCTTCTTTGCTGCTATCTGACATGCCAATTGAATCCAGTATGAAAACGGGCTTACTGGAAGTGTAAGCACAATCTTTATATAATTTTGATTATAGCTTCCAAGCTCTCCATTATTCTTGGAGTATACATTACTTTTGGAAGAGCTGGTCCAATACTTTCCTTTCTGTGCCTTCCTTTGATGTTGGGGTTTTTTGTCTAGTCATTGTTTAGCTCTTTCATGGCCTGGGTTTTCTCACACTTTGATTCCTATCTCTGCTAATTACTGTGGTCATTTTCAACAGTTTTATTTTTCCTAACCAGAATTTACACTTTGGTGGAGGATGAAACAAAAGATGGGTGACAGAAAAGGAATGCAAAAAGACAAAAAGCCCAATAAACTGAATGAAATAAAGGATGTTATGATAAACTGATCTGCTCCTTTGGTATGTTTCTCATCCAGTGATTCCTATATTTCCTGCTAAAACTTTTTGTTGCAGGGTCACTAAAAGAATACATTTCATCTGATTCCTGATACCAATCACATATTTTTATGTAAATCTGATCTCATCAAGTCATCTACCTAATGTAAACTAAGAAAATAACTTAAGAGAAAGTTAAATATACAGTTTTGGGTCAGGTATGAATATCCTTAGTGTCCTGGACATCTTGACTGTGATTGGATGTCTGTGTTTAAATTAGTGTATTGAAACCTAGATCTTTACTTCTGTGATGGGAGTTTAGACACCTGTCTCACATGTTTTTATCTAAATTAGGTGGTTTTACTTTGGAGCTAGATCATCACCTGAGTTTTCTCCTAAAACTTTGATCTAAATATCTACTTAGATGGTTTTGGTTTTTTTCATGCTTGCTTTAACCCAGTACTTACTTACTGAAGCCAGAATATTACAACTGGTGAAACAGTTCCCCCTTTTTCTTTATTTACAATATTTGAATCTGATTATGATTTCTCTTCCACTACAGTCTTTTAGATAAAATCACTTTCTATTAAGTTAATCTTAATTGGCAGTGTGAAAGCATACAGATCTTAAATACTTTGCGTAAGACATGACTATTTCAACATTTGGCAGGAGGAGAGAGATGGTTTCATTATATTTTGTTAACCACTACATTGTCAGTTTGTCTTAGCAGAAACCCTCTCTTTTTAGCTGCTACACATTTAAGCAAGCATATTGCCACTTTCTTTTTTTCCTATGAACAAACTTCATTTTCTCATTATGTGTAGTGTGTTCTTATTTCACATTATTTATGTACATATTAATCTTTCTACTTCTGCTGTTGAGTTATAATAGCGTCTTCACAGCTTATCAGGATCTTGTGTTTGTACAAACACAGCAACAGCTGTGAAAGTTTCTAGATCCATGTGAAACTGGTAAATATGTTTCTATTCAATATGAACTGTGTAGAGTCAGAGAAAATGTCTAAACTCAAGAGCACTATCCCACTTCTATAATATTTATTTTTCAAAGTAATGTCACAGAATGCCTTATACTGGTAATGCAGTTAAATATTTTTGAACAATGATATGACTTGCTCAAACAATTACGTTTCCGGTACATGCAAATTAAACTATTCCACAAGCAATTACAATAAGAAACTTCACCTTTTAAACAGGTGAAGTAGATAGGCACTTTTTTGAGACAGATAGACATAAGTACATTCTAATGGAGACAGTCCAATTCTTAGTTTGAGGGGTTAGACTTCTAAACAAGTCATCCTCTATTTATTCATTACTACTCCCTACTGAGATTACCAAAAAAACCTGTCAACTACCCTCAATTGTTATGGTTATGTTTTGGGGAATTAGTCTAAGACTATCCACACTGAATGACCATCAAATGGGAGTGACAATATCGAGAGAAACTGAAAAAATCATATAAATATTTACAGGTTTTAACTCTCATATTTCTTGAAATTTTCAAGTTTAATATTTAGATACTGAGTTTACTACAACACAAAGAACAAAAAGTGTGAATGAATTTCACTTTCCAGACCATCATAAATATACTTCTTTCTCACAAACACACCTTAGAAAGTGTGTAAGGATTACATTGAATTCTTTAGTTCTTCTAGGTGATATCTCAAGATGAGAAGGGGGGGTTCTCACACTTGGATCCTTATTGGCATTGCTGAAGTTTCTAAATTGGAATAACAGTAAAAGAATCCCAAAGACATTTGTATTATATTCTAGAGGAGGTTATAGCACAGAATGGTTTTTATATATTCACTCCAACAAAACTACTGACTTGAAATGTTCCAGATGAAATATCAGGTTTCCAATAAACAGAGAAAATAAGAAAGTTAAAGAACAAGATTCTCTCCTTTTAATTTATTAGTATTTTCCTCAAAAACATTCAAAAACAAGACAGAAAGACAAAGGAAATCTCAGAACAGTTCTTCCTCTATTTTACTCCCTTTTGTTTTCTAAGCTTTTCTATTTTAGAAAAAAAGCTGAGAAAATCCCCAAAGAATGCTTGAAAATGCCAGCATTTCCCAAGCAGTGCTAAGCATACATTCTCTTCTCAATTTTTTTTGTCCTGTCGGGGCAAAAAATTTACTTTGCAAGAGGACGTGGTGGAAGTAATGAGTTTTACCCTAAGTTTGAATTCTGAAAGAAAACAGTTGTTGACATCTGACTTTTATTGTGTTGTTACTAGAGAGGAAAAAAAATCTGAACCGAAACAAGACAAAAGCCACATTAACAAAAATGTTTCCAGACAACAAAATTGTAGTTAAGAAGTTCCACTAGAAATTTTAAGGCATGGAGTTTCAATAGACATAATTTTTATATTAAATAACTCCTAGTCATTTAGATCTTACATGTATATAATTACCAAGAATTACTGCTTGTATCTATGTTGGAACAGCGATATTTGTGCATGTTTGCCAACTGCTTTTAATGAGCAGACGGCTTCTACTTCACTGGATAAGGAAACTGCAGAATGTAGAAGATCTAATGGAGGATATTATTTCCCATTGCTTTTCTTTAATAGAATCTTAGTTTTGATCTAAGCTAATACTCTTCTTCTAGTTTTCATACTACTGTTAGCATACTTAAATTCTAGCATCTTTTCCCAGCCTTCATAATTTGTTCAAGAAATAGTTATTTTTAATATTTTAACCTCCAGTGACAAATCCTTCATCGCATATACCTTTCTTTGGATTCCACAAATTTTCTTGCGTTCCCAAGCTAAAGGGAGCTGACTGGAACTGATAGTAAAGCCTTTTTGAAGTCTGTTGACGCTTAGGTCCTGAACCAAGCCCCACTGCCGATGGAAACCACTTCACTATGACATCAGAGATGTCCAATGAAGACACTAAGTGGGGCTATTTTGTCCTTAAGCTTTGTTAAAATCTATGTCTTGCTATGTAAACCAAAATTACCTTATTTCAACATTGCTTACTCCTATGAAGCTTCTCAGAGAATTGTCATTTGCCCATGCTGTTTACAATTTCTAATCTGCACAATTGCTTTAATGTCATATCAAATATATTAATTTCTGTACTTTCTATAAAATAGTACATAATTTCTTGATTTTTTTCAAATTCGCCATCAGATTAAGGAAAGATATTATAATGAAGTCCCTTAAAAGTGAACTCATTTTTCTTTTATTTGATGACATGTTTATCTCTTCAGAATGGGTGAGTAAGAGATGTATTTCTGTGTCCTTTCTTATTTCTCACTGGCAATTAAACATAATATTACAGATTAAATTTATGTTTATAACTATATGCATCTGTATTTTCAATTTGTGAAAATCATCAGAATTCTTTCATGTTTTTAGATAATTTCTTATTATATAACTTGTTTGAAAGCAAACTCTATATCAATCTCTGAAATCATGTAAAATCTTTTACAATTTAACTAAAGAGCTTTCTTACTTGGGTATTTCCTGCTCAATACTTTAATATGGACAAATGGATATAATTGCTTAACCTAATGTCAGAGAGGGAAAAAAATGCCGAGGAAGTCAAAATGTTTTCTGGTACTAAAAGTCCAAAACTTCAGGAAGTTTCTTTATTACTTAGTACTGTATGTTCTAGCCAAGCATAAAACAGGAAAGTGACTACTATCAAAGGACCCATAAAAAGAGTTTATGATGTTTCAGATTCAGACAACATAAAAAAGGACATATTCAAATTAGAAACACTATTATAAAGTGTGATTCTATAAGGAATCTCCATAACAGACTTAATAATGTGATTAAAGAGACAAAGTAATAGCAATATACACAAGTACTAATTAGAACATTGAAACTATTACGCCTCATGTGGGAGACAAGCAATAAAATTCAAAGAATACTTGTAAGAAACATTATCAGACTAGCTTTTAAGTTTCCTACTGCCTTAGGCTTATTATGTGAACTTGTGGCATGTGTCGAAAATGTTTAAGCCAATCTTTTTGGACTGTAATGCTCTCTTCTCTCAAAGCATTTTGTATGGTTATACTAAGATATAGTTTGTCTAAACTAATTTTCACAATGGGTGTATTTGGTGTTTTTAACAGATTCAAAATGTGTTGCTTTTATATTCCAGGAAGTTATATTGCCTCAGTAATACTATTCCTTTTCTTAAAAGTCACTTGCTTTCTTTTTGCTCTTGAACATATTACTATTTTGAATGTCTGAGAAAAAATATATTAACTGTGAAAGGAAATATCTGAATAAATATTTAAAATATTAAAAGGCAAGTAAAATATCTAATAGTCAGAAAGTCTCACTGGATCTTGATTTGGATTAATATATAAACTAACTGAATAGAAATAAATTGTAAAAAGGCATTATGTGCTATGATAAATGACTCCTCCTTTCAGTTTCTAAAACTCACCAGGGAGATTCACATGGAAAATGTAAAACAGTGCCCAAAACACTCAAAACCATACATTGCATTTTTTGGAAATATTTACTGCTAGTTGAATGTGGTTTTATTTCAGTAGGTGACTGTATTACCTTCAAATTTTCTGAGAAGAAAGTGAAGTCTACACTGAAGGTGTAACAAGGTATAAACAGTAAGCTTCTCAGCCTGAATATAATGAAATAATGTATTTCAAAAGTGCTGAATGCTCAACATTTGGCTTCATAAATGTGTTCCTCCGAGCATATTAATCTGGACACAACTGACTAAAGCAGAAATCTCTAGGTAATACCACACCCACACTTGTGTGAAAACACAAGTACTTTCCTTTCAGAGTACTGAAACAGAAAAACAGAATCATCCTGTTCTAGGGCATTGCTGTACACTTTCTATTTCAGCTCAGTCCTTGTTTGTCTTTCATAATATGTAGGGAAATTTTCTATTAGTAAGCTCCTATAGCATTTACTTCACCGAGAACTTACTTGAACTTACATAACACTTCATCAAGAGCATTTTCTTTTAACATTTTTAAACAAGTTATGATCAACTTGAACTCCTGATCCACAGTGTCTTCTTCATTCAATGAACATAATATTACAAAAGACATTGAAGTCCTTTAAAGCAGAGACCATATTCAATCAAAACTTATTTGCAACTAACGTTGTCTTCCCTATTTGCTACATTTGACTCAACTCTAAGGAAGATGATCCTTTTCGTTCTAAGATCTATTTGCCCAATTATTTTTAAACGGCATCTACTTCACTAACGTTAAAAGGTTTAATAAGTCTCAGTCCACTACCAGAAACATTAACACCAGCCATTTTACATATTTATTTTAACCCTCTCAGGCTTTCCTGCACAGTATTTCTGCTCACTTTTTCCTCCACCATTCGTTATTAAAATAAATTTTTCTTGTATACAGCTCAGCTGCAGGCAAAATACTCCCATTCCAGGTGCCAATCAACTTTTTAAATCAATTAAGTTACTTGACAGCAGGTTTAAGCATTTGCTTCGTTATGACTGCAGGCAGGGTTTTTTTAGACAAGTTCTCTCTGCCTGCCCCCAGAAGGGGCTTTGGAGTTAACAGAACAAAGAAAACAATAACAAAAATTTGCAGAACCTAACCGTGCCTCATCTCTAAAAAGGCTCTAAGGAAGAAATATCTAAGGAAAGAAATCCAATGTCACAACAATTCTTTCTTTTTCTTTCAAAGTCACTTTGGAGCATTTTATCAGTTCATTTCAAAACTGAAAACCACGTTTCAATTAGAATCAACTATCAACTACACTAACAATGAATCAGTAAAAGACATTCTTCCTTCTGGGTAAGTTCAGAGCTGAGGTAATATTAAAGAATGATGTCCATTGTAAACACAGAGGAAAAGAAGCTTTGCAAATACTTGTAAAAGAACCCTTCACATGATATTCCTATTCTTCGTATCAGTATTTCCATTTCAGCATTTCTCCAAATTTTTCAGAATGTCCCATTCCTACCTACTGCAAGGCCCTCTGTAACAAAATCTTCCCTCTTCTGTTGACTGACCGTACCAGACTGTGTAACAGTAGTAGAATTTTTCAATCTAATTGACAAGTTTCTCAATTAGGTTAGAATGTATTTCAGCAAAGTACTGAAGTATTCTGCTCTAAACAAGATTAGCAGGAATCAAAAACTATAAATTTCCACCCTGTACAAAATTTTAATGTTGGAAGAACATTTTCCTTCCAATTTTCTTCTAGTTCAGATGAGAAACATATTTTTTCTAAAGTGAAACTCAACACTTTTATTTTAGCTTAATCAGTTAAGAATTTATTTTCAACATTATCATTTTCATTCATAAAGTTTTATATCTGAGTTGAAGTTCTAATAGTATAGCAGTATAACCAGTATTAGATTTTAGGAATATAATATCAAACATAATGTGTACATACATCATCATTATAAAATTTTAAAAATTGGAACTGTCAAAATGAAGCATTTTGGCTTGATCAAAGCATCATATTTTGACTTTGTATTGCCAAAATTCCTCTAAATTAACAACCCCTTGCAGGTTATTTAGATCACACTGAAATTGAACTTTGTGATGGAAGATTTCCATCAAAAATGTTATCAAGCAGGGCTAGCAAAGAGGCATCACTATGAGGTCTTAGTGCTTTGCAGAGCTCTTTATTGTTAGGTTGAAGGTGCCATATGCAGCCTTGCTAACAGTGATGGAGAACTATGGACTGCTCTTATTTTTTTTCCTTTCCTCTTAGCAGGATAAGGCAGAACTGTAAGAAGCTAACAATGGGGTGACTTAGACATATTTCTGTAGTATGCATTCCTCTGAGCAACTTTAGTGCTTGTGTAATCAACTCAGCAAGACCAGAACTTTGATTTTCCATTTTTCATATGAATCACATCAGGAAAGAATTCCCTTAAATAAGGTAATTTTTAATTAGATCATTAAGAATTCTTAGTGTGGTCAGCTTCATACAGAGATACTATGATTTGAAAAGACAAGAGAACATTCATGGCTATATTTAACAGGGCAGCACTTTTAAGAATATGGAATGTATGATAATTTCTGGAGAACTATCACTTGTGCATTCTTATTTAGCTTTCATCCAATAACACTACAGAGCTATCTTTGCACCAACAGATAACATAACATCTTTAAAAGCTGATGGGACAGTTTTTCAGAAAATAACTACCTCTAAAGTGACTTTCAAATCCCTAACAATTTCATGAGAAAAAATTATAATTATTTATTTAAAAAAAATTACTGAATATTTCTAATAATTTCACATAAGTGTATTTAAGAATGGCTTATGAAGAAATATTAATCTATGAAAACGGGTTAGGTAATTACTGCCATACAAGAATTACCTCTTCATTTTGAAAAAAAACACAACAAAGTGTACCAAAAAGGACAGAGGCTTTGTTTGTTTACATGTTCTTCAAAACTTATTCCACTGTTTATAAACTTTGGCCAAGCATACTTTTTAATACATTACATACTCATTAGAATTACCAGTAAATAGTCAGTATGTGTTGTTAAAGATGCCCTGAATAGTAGAATTCCAGCCGTTTTACAGAATCTGTGTCAGTGGGTGGCCTTTTAAAAAACTGTAGTTTTCCAGTCCCTAATGTCAACAACTTCTTTTTCTGGTGTAAAGTACTTTGAATTTTTTNTAATATCAAACATAATGTGTACATACATCATCATTATAAAATTTTAAAAATTGGAACTGTCAAAATGAAGCATTTTGGCTTGATCAAAGCATCATATTTTGACTTTGTATTGCCAAAATTCCTCTAAATTAACAACCCCTTGCAGGTTATTTAGATCACACTGAAATTGAACTTTGTGATGGAAGATTTCCATCAAAAATGTTATCAAGCAGGGCTAGCAAAGAGGCATCACTATGAGGTCTTAGTGCTTTGCAGAGCTCTTTATTGTTAGGTTGAAGGTGCCATATGCAGCCTTGCTAACAGTGATGGAGAACTATGGACTGCTCTTATTTTTTTTCCTTTCCTCTTAGCAGGATAAGGCAGAACTGTAAGAAGCTAACAATGGGGTGACTTAGACATATTTCTGTAGTATGCATTCCTCTGAGCAACTTTAGTGCTTGTGTAATCAACTCAGCAAGACCAGAACTTTGATTTTCCATTTTTCATATGAATCACATCAGGAAAGAATTCCCTTAAATAAGGTAATTTTTAATTAGATCATTAAGAATTCTTAGTGTGGTCAGCTTCATACAGAGATACTATGATTTGAAAAGACAAGAGAACATTCATGGCTATATTTAACAGGGCAGCACTTTTAAGAATATGGAATGTATGATAATTTCTGGAGAACTATCACTTGTGCATTCTTATTTAGCTTTCATCCAATAACACTACAGAGCTATCTTTGCACCAACAGATAACATAACATCTTTAAAAGCTGATGGGACAGTTTTTCAGAAAATAACTACCTCTAAAGTGACTTTCAAATCCCTAACAATTTCATGAGAAAAAATTATAATTATTTATTTAAAAAAAATTACTGAATATTTCTAATAATTTCACATAAGTGTATTTAAGAATGGCTTATGAAGAAATATTAATCTATGAAAACGGGTTAGGTAATTACTGCCATACAAGAATTACCTCTTCATTTTGAAAAAAAACACAACAAAGTGTACCAAAAAGGACAGAGGCTTTGTTTGTTTACATGTTCTTCAAAACTTATTCCACTGTTTATAAACTTTGGCCAAGCATACTTTTTAATACATTACATACTCATTAGAATTACCAGTAAATAGTCAGTATGTGTTGTTAAAGATGCCCTGAATAGTAGAATTCCAGCCGTTTTACAGAATCTGTGTCAGTGGGTGGCCTTTTAAAAAACTGTAGTTTTCCAGTCCCTAATGTCAACAACTTCTTTTTCTGGTGTAAAGTACTTTGAATTTTTTGTTGCTTTTGCATTTGGATAACAGGAAGTGAGAATGGTTTAAAAATCTATAGATTCACATGCAGTTTACGGAAAATTATTTCCCTTTAACCAGAGGATGAGGGGGTTTTTTATTTTTTTATGTTATTATATTTATAATCATTATAGCAATCTTAAAGAAGCTAAGTGTTAGAAACAAGAACAGTGATCTTGTTGGACTGATAGTGTAGTGCCTTACCCCGTATTCAGTCATGCCTTTCTTTTTCCACTTCTAGAGAAGAGAGGATTTGATCTTACAGATTCCCCAATCTGAGTTCCTGCTGAGTTTAAAAGGAATGTTAGGTACAAGGAATCTGCAATCTAAAATTACTTTAGAAAATTTAATATAATAGTAAACTCTGAGAGTCTATTTCCATAGTATACTATTTTTCTAATGTCAAAGCCAGTCCATAAGATTTCCATATTTGTATAATTGTTCCTGCTTCCACACAGCCATTCATACTCCCCAGAACTGCCTTCAACTAAGTTTTTAAGGGAAGATTTCCAAATAAGGTTTGCTTTTGTTTATAAATTTCATCATTCCTAGTCCAGTCTACATCATGCTCAAACAGCTAATTCAGCTGAAGCTGTCAATCACAGCAGAAATGCCAGGACAGTTCAAGAAGTGTCTTACTAGTCTTCTCACTAGGGAAAAAGTAGTTGAACCACAGCTTGGTACATGTGAAGGATGCACTGCTATGCCTGTTCATGCAGTTTATTTAGAAAATTTTTCTCCTTAAAGACTATAAAGAAGTGGCCAATTATGGTTTTGCTACTAGGAATATTGGTGGTGTCAATAGACTTATTAAAGTTCAGAACAAATGCATTACACTGAAAGCAGAACTTCTGGTGGTCTATAAACTTTATTTTTCCTGCTTGGTCAGTCATGCACAATAACAGAAGTGATTGGTAAATATGAAAGAAAAAAAATTACCATTGTTAATTATACAGCGAATTGAGTGTAGCAGAACTATCCTTGTGTTTCCGGAAAAAATAAAATTGGCCACTGTTTAACTAGAAAATCATTTCCTCCAAATTGAGTCCTGCTTTACACTCCTGCTAACCGCTACCACAAAACACATCCCTGACAGTGACTGCTGCTCTTCTTCAGTTTCAAAGAACTACAGTAAAATCCATTCTTTTTATTATACCTCTACAAGGAAGCACTCTCTCATTTTGTGAAGACACTCTTTTCCACAGATGTATTTTCTTCGAAATGTTTTTTATTACATGTTTGCATCATAGAAGCATGACAAACCTTAAATAACATGTAATTATATCAATATATGTTTGGCAAATGCTTGACATTTAGAGATCTATAAGATTTTCTGCTTTCAGCTGCATTACAAATTGTTGTAAAGAAGTTGATCAGCTGTAACATTTGGTTCTTCATTAAGCAGTCAGTGAGTTTCTTCAGGTTGAAAATCCCACCCCCTGTCTTTTTCACAGCATCTGCTCTATAGCACAGTCACTCAACAATTTCTTAGAGATATTTTTTTTTAATTTATCAGGTTTATTTGTATAATATGAGTCAATTAAATTTGCGTAGAGCAGATCTCCACTATTGGGATTCTCTTCTCTGAGTCTTTCAATTTCCCTATAGGGTTTTAATACCTGATGATGATTGTTTTTTGTAATTAAGATTTAAGTACCCAATCCCCCAAGACTTGTCATACAGAGAACTGCCACTCAAGCGTTCAGCAACCCTTTCAGGCGCACCCTCTCTTTGTCACAGTCTTTCTAGCATCCAAGAGTTTAGAAGAAAGCCTTTTGTTGAGCAGTGCTGTATTTCATCCCACATATTTTGCTAATCTACACCATACCCTAGTTCCAGTTTACCTCAAACTACTAAAGGGCAAAGTGATAATGTCTCTTTTAGCAGCTGCCAGCAGCATGTCATGGGAATGAATAAGGCTTCCATTAGACTAAGTAAAATGAGAGACTGCTCTGTCAATTCCACACCTTATTCATAAAGTAAAAAGTATACAAATATCTGGTAGCCTAAAAATCAAATTTATGGATACAGTTTTGTTTCTCACACAGGTTCACTACTCATAAAACCAGAAAATATGGGGCCAAGGCCAGAATGTTTGTGTTTGGGAGTGGAGTTCCTCATTGTTTTAGTCAAAACAAAAAAAAAAAAAGGAAGCAGGGCAGATACATTCAACAGCAGCAACATGCCAAGGGAGCTAGAAAACCGCAAATCTATATGTAGTCATCGTAGCATTATGGAATGATTTGGGTTGGAAGGCACCTTAAAGATCGTACAGTTCCAACTCACTTGCCTTGGGCAGGGACACCTTCCACTACATCAGGTTGCTCAAGACCTCATCCAGCCTGGTTTTGAACACCACTAGGTATTCCACGATTTCTCTGGACAACCTATTCCAGTGCCTTACCATTCTTGCAGTAAAAAATTTCTTCCTAATATCTAATCTAACTGTCCCCTCTTCAAGTCTAAAATAATTTTCTCTTGTTCTGTGCCAACACTCTCTGATAAAGAGCTCCTCCCCTGCTTTCTTGTAGGTCCCCTTTAAGTACCGGAAGGCTGTTGCAGGTTTTGCTTGGAACCTTCTGCTCTCTATGTTAAACAAGCCAACCTCTCTCAGACTGTCATTATAAAGGAGATGATCTAGTCCACTGATTACCTTTGTGGCCCTTTCTCTGCACTCCCCCTAACAGATCCATGTCCTCCCTGTGTTGTGGACTCAGGTCCAGTGTCCCTTTCCTCTGCTCTCAGGGCTCTGTAATCCTTGATACCACTCAAACTGCTCCTGGCTATGTTGCTGGTGTCGGCGTGACAAAAGAGCAGTGGGTGGTAGTCAGTGGGCCTTATAAGGCTTAGTAGTCTCTTGGTAACATCCCTGATACAGGCCCTCGGTAAACAGCACACCTCTCTGGAGAGTAGGTCTGGTTGGCAAACTGATGCCTCCATACGTTTCAGAACAGTGTCACCCACCACCATCACTTGCTGCCTTTTCTTCGTTGCACTGGTTGTCATCTGGGGACCAGATTAGACTGGTTTACTCAGCTCCGACATCTCGCCTGATAGAAACTGATGCTTCCTCTTCAGTCTGCAGAGTTGTAGGGTGGTTCTGCAAAAGCATCCCAGACTCTGCAGGTAGCTTCCTCCTGCCGGCCCCTGCAGCTTCCTTTCTTCTACATTCAAGTCTTGATCATTGATGCCAAGCATGGCTCCATACCACATAATTTTTCTTCCGATGCATTAAATGATGTTTAAATGCTGAAATAAGTTGCACAGAAAAGCACCTCTGTTGAAGTAATGTTTTAGCCACAAGCAGAGCAGAGGTCTTCAGCATTCAAGTGTCAGGGTCTGGATTCTCCCCTCCTTCCCTGAGGTCCCCAGATCCGCCAGGAGCACAAGCTATGTTTACATCCCTAGCAGTGAGGCAAAACAGGAATGTATCACTAAGCAAAACAGACCACTTTGAGGATATGGCATCCACATTGTACACGTCTTGGGAGGGTTTACTTTCAATTAGCTCTAGAACAGTCCTGCACACTAAATACCCACTAGTATTTGGATCGTATCAGATTTGTTTCTAGTATTTACCTCTTTATTTATTTTCATCCAAAAGGAAGCCAATTATATAGGGTGATACTATATTGTGGTTTAACCTAGACCTATAAACGTAAGATTCTTTTCAGAAGTGCACTCCTGGTCAAAAGTGAAAAGCTACACAGCTTGGGCATAACCATAGTATTCAAAAGGCTAGAGAGCACACACATTAAAAAAAAAAAAAAAAAAAGATATATTTCTAAATCTCTTCAACTTGGATTCCCACAGATGCCTGGGCTGTGTCATCAGTATCAACCTTTTACAATCCCCAAATAGAGTATTAATAAAGAATTTCAAAGTAGCTAGATTGATTTAATATATCCCTTCCTGTTTTACTTTTAATTTACCATGCCACTAATCTATCAATCTAATCCTGCACTCATAATTATTTGTTGACTTTAGTAGACAGAATTAATTCTTTACGTCTTTCAGGCTCTTTAAATGATAATATATTTCAAATTTAAAATTACCATCAGGGTAGCAGGGCTCCAGGGGAATGCATGAAAACACCTCCTTTTGTTTGATAGAACCTTTAGACATATCACATGCAACTCATAATGAGTTGCCTTTATCCAGATTAGATTTAGAAAAACACTTTTTTTTTTCGGTCAAAGATTTTGCAAACAGAGGGTATCTAATTAGAAACAAGTTACATATTCAGCACTTAGTGTGAGTGCTTTAGTAGCAATGTGATAAAAAAAAATAAGAATAACCCAGGGGAGATCCAGAGAATCTGTGCCAACAGTGTTCGTAGCTTCACTAAGCACTCAGTCACAAACTGTCAAAAAATAAAAAGAAATGTATTTAGGTTTGTGTATAATATATTTTGTTGAAAATATGCTAAATAGTATAGCATATGATTTATCTTAATTGTCTTTCTCTTCACTGGAGTCTGTCATTGATCTTACTTTTCTTCCCAATGCATATAACTTGTCTTTATTATTTCACTGCAATTTAGTTGTTGTCTTAGTCCTAAGTTCAGTCCTGAGCTATTGTAAGTACTGTTTACATATTCATTTAATATACTATAAAACTCAGAAAAAATAGAATTCTAGATAAAAATTCCTATATCTACGTAGATGTGGTACTCCTTCAACTGTCTGCACCATGTCATCCGACAACCGACCCTATCTAAACTACCCAAATCAAAACAATCAAAACAATTCATTTCAGGCAGCCTTCATTTTAACTAGACCTGTCCCCTGGAGCAGCAAGAACAGAATTCTCCTCACCTGTCTTTAAATGTTTATGCGTGACTGAATTGTCTTCTTGTACACAGCCTACAGAGACTTGTAGGGTCTCTTTTCAGATGATCCTATTATGAATGCTTATCCTAGCAAAAAGATGAACTGCCCTCATAACTCTACTGCAGCTGTATGGAAAGCAGCTAGAAGCAAACAGAGCTCATATGCTAATGCCTAACTTGAGATTTCTAAATTTAGGAAAAGTGAAAACTAGCCAAAAATCTGTCTTTGGAGTGCAGCTGCTGCAGCAGCAACACTTTGAGATAAAACAAGATCACGGGAAACTCTTTGTCATTCTAGGTGTGTTTCAGTATAAAAATCATTAAAAATGTTTTGGTAATGTATTTTAAAAGGATAAAGGTGACATTATTTTCTGTGAAAGGGCAGACTTTATTGGTTTGCTTTTAGGGTTTCTCTTCTCAAAGAATTAAATCCATCTACAAGATGATTTGAAAAGAGTCAAGCCAAGTCGTGAAATCAAAAAAACGGAAAATAATAGTGGAGATGGGAAAATATAGAGAAAAATAAGAAAAATGATTTTTTTAATGTTAATTCATTCATGATAATATATTTTCTTTTTAATGAATTAAAACTTTATTACTCAATGTGACTATATTTTTTGTCATTGTTTAAAAGCAAGACCTAAATTTCCTAATTAGCATATGTAATCCAAAGCACACATATTTTGTATTTGTGCATAGGTACTGTACAAGCATTGATAAGAATGGAAGTGTTATGTTTAAGATATCTGCCTGATGAAAATAAAAGCATTTTTCTCTTTTAAATATTAGATAAGATAGCCTGTGCTCATTTCAAATTTGGATTAATCATCAATGCATATTTCTTATGAAAAATAAAAATTAAAAACCCCAGAAAGATAACAAACCATGTTTAGGTTTTGCTTATGTAGTCTTTAGAGTAATTCAGCACTTTATACCATATTAGAAGCATTAACTGCTTAATCTTGTCGACAACGTATATTTTCCCTGTTACATGTTCAAAAAAGAATGCAGCATTAGACCTGTTTCTCATCACCTGGCTGTGCATTTCAGGTGATAGACTGGCAAAACAGTGAATGGCAACATACAAAACATATTCATAAACTTCAAAAAGATCAAAATAAGAGTGTCTGAAGAAAAATGAAAACCACTGCTTAATGTGAAATTTATTGTACAGCCTGTATGGTTTTGGTTTGTTGGGTTTTTTTTTCCCCCTACAGATGGTCTTTATGGAAAATATAGTAAGATCCTAAATATACGATATGTAAATTTAACACCTAGTCTCTACAACTTCATTTCCAGTCTTCAGTACATCTACAGAAGAGTAATAAGTAATGAAACAGGAAAGCCTTTTGAATTAAAAACATTGCTCTTTTGTAACTTGACATTTTTTCACCTCATTGTAATTCCTCCATGTGAAACATAACGAAGAGCTATAACTAAAAATTCCAACCTCATATAATTTACTGTTATGAGAAAATTATAAGTTAAGTTTTCTCTTAGGCAGTTCAAAACTAATTCTCTTAATGATCTTCTCCTTAAGTTTGTACTGGAGCGTGGGAAAGACAAAAACTTTAAAATAGATAAAAGCACTCCAAGAAATTTAATTTTCAGAACATTTACTGTAAATTAAGTTAAATGTCAGCATGTTTGGGCAATACAACTGTCCTCAGGTAACACATACTGTGACAATTATTTACCTGACAAGCAGAGATAATCTTACTAGGAGATTTTAAAGATTAAGAAAGGTTTAAGAGGTTGTTCTAGAGCTTTAACAGGAAAAAGATTATAAATGTCTAATATTTTTTTCTTACATTTTCCTGAAAAGTCCTATGGGTATGGATGATTGAATCTAAATAGTCCCAAAACTTTATGGTAACTCAAATCTAAATCTTTTTTTTCATGCTGCTGAAATAAATATTAACACTTAACATATCCATGCTTCATTTTCTGCCAAAAGCTGAGGGTGAAACTGGAGACTGAACACATACGGGTTTACTCCTCAGGAAAAGAAGTATAAGGACTTCTAATCTGTTTGCCTTCCTTAGTTGTCCTTTTGTGTACTCTTAGAAACAAGACACTATGCTGGATGGTTGCATTAGTATGATCATTCCTATTTATTTAGGATCGTACCGTATTTTTACTATATCAAGTGAAACAAGGTTGTGTAGTGACAGTCAACCTTTTTCGAGTAGCAGATGTTGAAATTTGGACAAACTTTGGGTACATGAGACCTTCAGAGGCTTAGAAAAAGATTTGAGGACTCAAAATCTTCTTCAGAAGCAAAACACTTCAAATTAATCATAATTTATGAATAATTGGTCTAAGTTGAAACAAGATGAAAGGGTGGTTAGTACCTGAAACTGAGAGATAAGTTATGAAGAGAAGAGAGACAAATTTGATGCAACTTTAGTAAGCTAGATTAAATGCACCCAAATATTCCTTTTCAACATAAACTGCAACATCATCTGCCCCAGGTTAAAGAGTTAGTTATTCTCTTATCTCTTAAAAGCATTTCTTTATGGCAATACGCTGACCTATGTTAGAATGAGATGAAAATCCATCTGAGTATATATATCTAATTTTTAGACTGGAAACCGAAGTGCTTCTTGTAAGTATGCAGCTTATTCAGTATTCTCAATACCTTCATACAAGAGGCATAAAAAAGAACCCTCACCCCTTTTTAGCTTTAAGAGAATTAAAGAGAGTTCTGTATTCAGAATCTACAAAAATCTACAAATCAATGCAAAGGTGGAACATAGCACTTTTCTTGTATCAAGATAGTCTCTGTTCCTAATATAAGGAAGAAAAATATTTAGGAAAACAAAATTAAAGACTCTGCTTTATAGAAGTAGACCTGAAAGCTTGAACTTTGGTATCATCAGTTACAAGCAAGCTTCTGGGATACTGGTTCCTGAAATATAATTATGTCTCCCTTTTGTAATTCAGTTCCTTAAGAGAGCTTTTTGTTGTGATACATATTTTATATGCTGAAGTCTCATGCACTTTTGAAATAGAAGAGAGTTTCAGATTTGCTTGGGCTTTACAAAAGAGACAGTATAACCTCAAAAGTAGCAGACCGCTGGCCAGGATCACCATACAGAAGTTCAGCTGCTGAAGCTTCTTCCTCTAACCCTTATAAATCAATACAAATCAGATATAAATTTTACTATCTATAAATAGATGTTAGATATTCTGACCTCTTTTTAGTACATGGAAGAACTTTGTAATAGCAATAATAATTCTTGCTTGTAATACTAGTGCAAAAATTACAGGCCATATTTTCATTCTAGTATATGAATGTTTTTGAGATACCTGACAACAGAAGTTTGTAAAGATAATTTACTTCCTGCATGAATAAAAAGTACTATTACAAAGTATTTCCTTTCCCAGTCAACACACTGTATGTCCTAGCTATCAGAAAACTGACCTAGTTGATTGGCATGCAAGTAATGTTTTTCTTACAGTCACCATTTCATATAAGGAGACCTTGAACGTTATTTGAATTATCCTTTGAGAATATGGTTTTGATAAAATTGGCAGCATGCTCAAAAACTCTGTTGTGTGTAAGAATAAATATTCTGGTTTCAAACAATTTCACTGGTATAACGTGGTGTTAGTTATTACAAATCTGACATGAGAAGTAAAAAAAATAACCAAATAAAGAAAAAAAATGAAAAAAAAAAGAAAATAAAACTAAAGACGTTAGATAATCTGGAATGTTCAGCTTTTCACCACACTGAGAACTGTTTGAAGGAGATAAATAAATTCATTTTCAGGACATTTCAAATTCGGTGTCAGATTTCCAAAATTCCAAAAGCTTTAAAAGTCTTTGGAATAATGTAGCTGGCAGGATTTTCGTAAAATATTTTTGGGGAAAAAAATCTCAAAAAATACTCCTGTTCTCAAAGTGATTTTCCTAATTCTTTCTTTGTTTAAAACACATGTAGGTGTTGTACCTTGAACAGAATTTAGGAGATGGCACCAGATTTTATTCCTCTGAAACATGTGATTTCTAAGTCACCAAAGGAAAAGCCAAGAAAAATAAACAAGTAATTTCCCTCCCTTCCTTGCCCCACAAGTCAGTTTAGTGAATACTTTGAGGAGAAAAGGTACTCAAGCATGATGGCAAATGATTCAGACATTCTTAAACACTGGAGACTTACATCTAATTTCCAAAGTTTGTCACTCAGAAACTTTAATTACAATGTTAGGAAATTAGCACTTTGCATACTGTAATATAATTCCCCTTAGTACTGTGAAACTATATCCTGCCATTGATCTGATCGGCACATGTAATGATGGCAGAATATGTTATTAAATAAGAAGTGAATATTTAATTGTTTACACAATGAATAGTGCATTTTAAATGCCACTACTATATAAATAGTTACAATAAAATTGTACATAGAGAAGTAGTAGCTTAAAAAATGATGAGTCCTGTTCGAAACAGAATGGACATGGTATTTCTGTACTTTATTAGATATATATGGTTGTAGTGTGCTATGATAAGTTCTTTTATTGAGGAAAATATTTCATGGGACTTAGAAAAGGAACATTTCAGAAAATTAAAGAAGATATGGTCAAAGCTATCACTCAATGCAATTTCTTTAAATGAAATATTCTGTTATTTAAATGAAATATTCTGCTATCAATATGTGAAAGTAAATTTGGGTCTTTTCCCTGGTATTGCAGACCTTAATATATTCCTAACCTTGTGCAAACAGATAGAACTCAAAACTATATCTTGTAGGAAGAATTCACGTGGACACCATCTTCTCATAAGCTCCAAAGAAAACAACAAAATGGAAGCATGCATTCATTAATGCTTTTCTTACAATTCAAAGCACATTCATATAGTCTAAAATTCTGTACTTTTGCTTTTTGGTCTTTTGTCCATTTTCCAAAAAAAAGGTAATAAAAACAAAGAGGTAACACTACAGAAAGAATATAAGAAAATTTCTCGATGCAGTATTTAATGGAAAAATGACCAAACAGAAGTGAAGAGAGGTTAATGGAACAGAAAACTATGAGAAAATGATGACAATTTAATAATATTCTGACGTTGTATAATGACTTTGGAGAGTCAAAACTCTTTACTGCTAGAAACATACACATCTGAAGTGCAGCAGCACTTCCATAGTGCTGTAATCCATTTCTTTCATATTGTTTCAGTCTGTATGGGAAGAAATAGTTATAACCCTTTTTGATGTTGTGTGAGGCATCACATTAAAATACAATTATGTGTTTGTGAGTTCAGTTTAAATAAAGATCTATTGTTTAATGCAGCCTGGAGTATGCTGACAGACATGTAGGTGATAAATATGATGGAGGAAAGAGGAACACTACACACACACATGCATACACACACGCATGCATACACACACACACAAGCATATTTTAAGTATGAACAACATTTATTTTTGATTCAGAACAGATCTGTTAGATTGCAGGTGGAAAAAAGTTACTATAGGTAAATGTTTCATTATGAATTTTTTTTCTACCTTTCATAGTCTTTACTATTGGCACCTTTGAACCTAATTCTAAAGACTTGAAAGGAGAATAAAGTTCTCAAAAAGAAGTACAGCAATGGATGAAAGTTTCAAGAAAATAATTCTTTACTCTGTGTTGTGGCTTGAGCTAAAGTAGTATCAGGTTTTTTACTTTAGCTAAGTCTCGTCTAAGTAACTTCATTTTCTGAAAGTTAACTGTGTGTTTTTCAGGCAATGTTTCTGTCCAGAAGTGAAGCAGAAAGGCCATCGCTTATACTTACTGTACCCAAGGCCATCCCCAAGCTAATGGAGTGCTGTAAGTCAAAGATGTAAAAATGGTCACAGCTGCAGGGAGAGGCCAACAGGATGGGTGAACCTAAATTGACCTAGAGAATATTCCATTCAGTATACATCATACTCAGTTTAAAACTGAGAGATTATGAAGGTCTCGCTCTCTTTGATGGCCAATGTCCAGTAAGGTCTTTAACTGTTTGCCCTCATCTTGGATCCATGCATTCTTGAATCCAGTTCCTAAGTTCCGCTCCCTCCTCGTGCTGGACCCTTTCTTTCATGTGTGCTCTGCAGCATTTGTGGTGATGTATATTAATCGAGGGGTGGGGATGTCAGTTCATATATTGTATTTATTTTATTATTTTCATATTATTTTCTATTAGTAGTAGTACTAATGATATTAGTATTATTAGTGCTAATATCACTGTTATTACTATTGTTTTAATTAAAATTGTAGTTTTATTTTCCAGCCCTCAAGTCTTTTCCTCTCTCCTCTCATTTCTCATTTCTGGGGTAGGGAGTAAGGGAACTGGGAGCCTAACTGCTCAGCTTTAGCTGCTGAATCTGGCTGAGGGGGGAGATAAACAATAATACATATGCTCATCCTGTGTCTCATACTCTCCATCAGAAAATAAAAATCCTTGTTACTTCATTCATAAAGTAGTAGTAATAATAATAATAATGATGATATATTATATTTAATGTAATTATTTAGGTCAGTAGAACTAAATTCCATAGCTTTTTGAACATAGAAAACAAAAGTTGCCCTTAAGATAATCTATTGGAAAACATCAATATAGGATGTTCTATTTTAACTTATAAGGAATTCCTCGTCTTTTACTGCATCCATTTTTGTTGAAGTTTTACTGAGAAGAAAAAATCCTGTTTTCCCTTCTCGTCATCAAAACTGACTATCCTGGAGTATTCGGAAATAAATTACAATATACTGTATATATATATTAATCAAACATATAATAAACACATATATGTATTCATTAAACAAGAACAATTACCAGATTCTATACTTGGGACAGTGTGATCCTGGATGTATATGTAGACTGAAGGGCAATATCACAGAATTATAGAATCGTGGAATGTTTTGGGTTGTAAGTCTGCAAACTTGCTAAGAGTGTGCTCAATCCTGCTGTCTGTATCATCAATGAAAATATTAAACAGCACTGGTCCCAGTAGAGACCCCTGAGGGACATCTCTTGTCATGGGTCACCATCTGGACATTGACCAGTACTTTCTGAATGAGACCATCCAACCAATTACTTATCCATCGAACACTCCACCCATCAAATCCACATACCTCCAAGTCAGAGAGAAGGATGCTGTGGGGGACCGTGTCAAAGGCTTTACAGAACTCTAGATAGATTACATCCATTGCTTTTCCTGTTCATTCCACCACAGAAAGCCGCTAGGTTGATCAGACAGGACTGCCCTTGGTGAAGCCATGATGGATTTCTCAAGCCATCTCCCTGTCCTCCATGTGCTTTATCACATCTTCTAGGAGTATTGGTTCCATGATCTTCTCAGGCTGACAGGTCAGTAGTTCTCCCAGGGTCCTCCTTTCTACCCTTTCTAAAAATGGGCACAATGTTGCCCTTCTTCCAGTCACCAAGGACTTCCCCTGACTGCCATGGCTTCAAAGACTGAGGGGAGTGGCTTGGCAACCACATCAGCCAGGACTCTGGGATGCATCTTATCAAGTCCCACAGACACATACATGTTTAGGTTCCTCAGGTGGTCATGAACAGACCATACCCCCTGATGCCCATCTTGTTGTTCGTTGACCCTGAGTGACTGAAGAGAGCAGTTGCCAATGAAGATTGAGGCAAAAAAAAAGATGTTGGAATGCTGCCCTGTAGAAATGAAAGCTGGGGCTTTTGGTTGATTGTAAACCCAATGAGTCAACAATGTGACCTGTTGGCCAAAGAGGCCAGCTGTTTCCTGTGATGCATCTAGTACAGCATAGCTACTCAGTCAAAATAAGTGGTTGTCCCACTATACTCATCAGTGACTGACCTTATCTTGAGCCCTGTGTGCAGTTTTGGACTCCACAACGTAAAAAGGATATATAGAATGTGTCCAAAGGAGGGCATAAAAGATGATGAAAGGATTATAAGGTGAGACTTGAGGAGTAACTGAGGAGAATGGTTTTGTTAAGCTTAGAGAAGAGGAGACTGACTGGTGACCTCATTACTGTCTGCAGTTTCTTCATGATGGGGAAAGGGGAGGGAGGTGCTGACCTATCTGTTGTCCAGTGATAAGAGCTGGATAACTGCTGTCCAGTGACAAGGCTTAAAGCTGTGTCAGGGAAAGTTCAGACTGGGCATTAGGAAAAAGTTCTTCACTGAGAGGATGGTCAGGGACTGGAACAAGCTCTTCAGGGAAGTGATTATGGCCTCAAGTCTTCTGGTGTTCAAGAAGCGATTGGACAATCATAGAATCACAGAATGACCCGAGTTGGAAGGAACCCATAAGGGTCATTGAGTCTGACTCCTGTCTCTGCACAGGACATTTCCCACATTCATAGCAGGTATCTGAGGCCATTTTCCAAATATTTCTTGAATACTGTCAGGTTTGGTGCTGTGACTACTTCCCTGGAGAGCCTGTACCAGTGCTCCATCATCCTCTGAGTGAAGAACCTTTTTCTAATCTCCAACCAAAACCTCCCCTGGCACATCTTCCTACCATTCTCTCAAGTCCTATCACTGTTCACCAGAAAGAAGAGATCAGTGGCTATTCCTCTTCCTTCACTTGTGAGGCAGCAGTAAATGTCTATGAGGTCCCCCTCAGTCTCCTCTTCTCCAGGGTGAACAGACCAAGTAAATTCAGCTGCTCCTCACAGGATTTCTCCTCTAGACTCTTCACCAGCTCTGGGGCCTTCCTCTGGATGCTCTCCAGAAGTCTGAGTTGTTTGTGGGTTTTTTTGTCCTTTGCTCTTAGATAAGCAATTTATCTCCTGGTTGCCCTGTGTAAGAGTTGGATTCCATCCTTGTAGGTTGCTTCCAACTCAGAATGTTCTATGATTCCACGAATTATTGTGATTATAAAGTCATGTTAGGAGAAAGTGTTATTACAAATTTGGTCTTGCAAAACTTGTCCAATGCTTACAGATGGTACTTTTTTCCTCCAATAAAAACATTTGTGCAATTCAGTAAGAGGTTAGTGTAGAACAATCTAATTTTTGCAGATCTAGATAGTGAACTAAAACAACAGGTGAAATGTTTAATTAAGTCACGTCAGATCAATTTATAGCAATGTAACTCAAAGTTGTTGAAAGTCACTGTGCAGTATTAGTCTCAAATCCTTCAACACTCGTATTTACCATGGACTTCCTAATAGGCATAACATGTTTGGATTTTGAAGAACACATTTGGAGAAAAGAGTGACAAAACTGAAACAATACCTTTTACATTTAAGATTTAGAAAAACAAGAGTTTTTAAAAAAATACATCTCAACTGCTATATTTCCATTTGCAGTGATGATGTGAAAAATAAATTTAGACACTATTAAGGAAACAAAAATCTAAAAATAGTAGAAGATAAAGAAAAAGACTAAGAAAGCAATCAAAAGACTAGGCTAGACGTGGCTAAGTTCTGAATAGTTCTCCTAACACTTCAATGCAGGGAAAATGAGAACACCCACTGAAATCCACCTAAATTTTCTCCAGACAAAGCATAGTTAGGAATTGGTTGGATGGCCGAGCCCAAAGGATGGTAGTGAATGGTGTCCCATCCAGCTGGAGGCCGGTCACTAGTGGTGTCCCCCAGGGTTCGGTGCTGGGCCCGGTCCTGTTTAATATCTTTATTGATGATCTGGATGAGGGGATCGAGTGCTTCATCAGCAATTTCACAGATGACACCAAGCTGGGAGGAAGTGTCGATCTGCTAGAAAGTAGGAAGGCCCTACAGAGGGACCTTGACAGGCTGGAGAGATGGGC